>APFE031431446.1:0-32461 GCA_000404065.3 Pinus taeda
CCTGAAAAACTGATAACTCTGCTGGATTTTGAATGAAATCTAAAATTCTACTTTCTCCATATGAAATCCAATGAGGCCGGAACCACTCTTAAACATCCTGAGTCATTTCATGGTAATGTTAAAAATTTAAGTAAAAGGATGAAAATGAAGATTAAGGAGAATGTCACTTTTACTTTAAGAATTTAACATTACCATGAATAGCATATCAATACTAGGGCCTAGACTTGATCATTAAGCTGCCAAAACGCTTGCCAAATGAAAATATGCGTGGCTGTAATGACCAAATGCGGCCTTTTCATACCCGTGCAGGTCACTTTTGCCGCCTAACGAGTCCTGGAAAACAGGACACGCTGCCAAAATTGTGACACGACCTTGGATTCGACGAGTCAGGAAAGGACACGACGTGTCATGGTTTTTGGACGCGAATCAGGGCATAATCGCGTCGGACACGCTGGATTTGGGATTGAATCCTGTTATCTAAGTTTTGCTTTATTCTATTTCTTTCTCTCGCAAAATATCTGCATATGACAATTTTCTTATTTCAATTCAGTAATTCTTCTGTGCTTCTTGCATGTTCTCATTGTTGATAGCAGCAAGGATGAGATGGAAAAATGGAAAATTAAGCAGAATGTCGTGTATTTATAAAGTTTAGAGTCAGGGCTTGATAAGTACAAATAATTAGTATCATAGTGAAAAGTTGGACCTTCTTCCTAGTTTTTCTGGGTTGTTTCTCAGCTTTACCTCTGATTTCAATAATCACCTTTATTTTGTTTCTCTTCAAAACTTGGTTTCCTGATTACATGGTGATATCTGGTACTCACTCAAAATACTGTATCACATTTCAACACGAAAGCATTTGTCCATAGAACTTTTCTCTTTGTGGTATCTAGGTTGCTGATGTGACAGAAGCGGTAAGGCAGCGTGCTGATGCTTTGATGCTCTCTGGTGAGTCAGCCATGGGTCAATTTCCAGAAAAAGCTTTAGCTGTTCTCAGAAGTGTAAGCCTGCGCATTGAATATTGGTGTCGGGAAGAAAAGAAGCACGAGTCTATGTACCTTCCAGACATTGCTACATCTCTTTCGGATAGTGTTTCTGAAGCAATTTGTAATTCTGCTGCTAATATGGGTGAGTAAAATGTAGGAGTTTTATTTACATTTGTAAAGCAGAACCATTTATATGTTCCTGGTTTTGATTTTGATGGTGAATACAAGAAATGTTTGAGGGAAAGGAGAGTAAATATTGAAATCAATCATGGCTCTTGGTTTAGTCATTTGTTCTAATAATCATATGCTCGTGTTCTTGTTTCAGCCAACAACTTGGAAGTGGATGCAATCTTTGTGTACACAAGACAAGGTTACATGGGTTCTCTTTTGTCACGATGTCGACCAGATTGCCCAATTTTTGCCTTCACCAGCTCAACAAGTGTGCGACGACGCATGAATCTTCAATGGGGTCTCATTCCATTTAGATTGGACTTATCAGATGATATGGAGAGCAATATCAATCGAACTTTCGCTTTGCTAAAAGCCAGAGGCATGATCAAATCAGGTGACTTGGTGATTGCGGTATCAGACATGTTGCAGTCTATTCAGGTCATGAAAGTGCCATGAGGTGCTTGTCATCCAGTATGGTCTTAGCCTTTAGGCAATCCTACAATTGTTCAGATCTCAATCTTGTTATGGCCTTTTTTATTTCGTTGCCATTAGGTATATCTTCTTATAGTTGACTAGTTCATTAGTGTTGTCCATTTCTCAAGTGGGTAGGTGGTAAATTAACTAAACGAGAATTCTAATTCAATGTTTGACATATATGATTTTATATGTAGCTGTTGAGCTGCCAGCTCTTTAATTTGTCATTTGTCGTCCCTCAATTTAGAAAACTAGAGCTCTAGCGTTCTTTTGTAGGACACTCATTTTTGGAGAGTTGTCTTGGTTTAATCTTCTTTGTTGCACCCATTTTAGTAAAAGTTTAAAGCATCAAAGGGAACTGTATTATTATTTTTTCATTCTCCAAAATCGTTTATTTATTATTTAAAGCTGGGACCGAAGAGCTGAGCATCTTATCCCAAGAAACTTTACCGCATAGTTTCTTGCGTTTTTTCCTATGAATATGTGGAATCACTTTAACATATTCCTAAACATGTTTAGGAAGTGTTTATTCCAGAAATAATAAGATTGGGATCTACCAAGTGGAATGCCTTTCTGTTTTCAGCAACAGAATGGTTAGAACAGATTCTAAAGATATTACGATCGGAAAATTATTTAACTCGAAATCTAGACCTTTCAACTTTGATGCTGAAGAGGAAACATTAAAAGCCTCTATGCTGTGTGTAGCCATAAAATCCACATGAAAGATGTGGATGATTCCAATTCAACTGTATAGAAGATAGGAAGAAATGCTCCCCAACCAAGCATGTGAACGGTGGCTCTGCTAAACCAAATAAAAAGTACTTGGTGATTTTATATTTTCCGTACAATATTCTGGGAAGGTTTAGAATTCTTGCATAAGAACCAAGCTACAGGTTGCGTAGTATTTTGGTATCGCAAGAGTTTTGTTGACGAGAATGAACTTGTTGAAGATCTTCTTACGAGGGCCAAGCAAAATTGGCCTAATTATCTGCTACTGCGAGAGTGTTGTGCATGAGAAAGGAGCTTAAAACATTAAAAACCTCTATGTTTTGTAGCTATAAAATCCACATGAAAAATATGAAAGATTCAATTAAAACCGATTTCAACTCAACCGTATAAAAGATGGGAAGCAATGGACCCCAACAAGCATGTAGATGGTGACATTATTAACCCAAAAAGAAAGTTCTCAGTGCCGCTATATTTTCCATACAATATTTTGGGAAGGTCTAAACGTTTTGCATGAGAACCAAGCGACAATTGGCTTGGTATTTCGCTATCACAAAATTGTTGTTGATGAGAATGGACTTGGTGAAAGTCCTTTCGTACGAGAGCCAAGCAAAAATCGTCCTAATTATTTGTGCTATTGCAATAGTGTTGATGAGCAAGGACTTTGAGAGGTGTGTCCACTGAGTTTGCCTACTTTCTTGGATATTGCAAGATTGATGTTGATGTGAAAGGATATTGCAAGATGGTTGTTGTTGATGTGAAAGGACCTTGCGGGAGGGGTTTCTACATATTATTATTTGATTGTTGTTGTTGTTAAATTAGTATAAATCTATTTTAATTTTGGATTTTCCCAGCATTAAACGGCATTAGATATTTCAAGATGCAATATCTTCTGTGTAAAATTTGAAGAATGGTTAGCACATCAAGAGATTTGATTCCTTTTAATGTTTGGTAGATCTAGAGTTGAGAGATCTATGTTGGTTCTATGTTATATATAAAATTTACATTTTTATTTAGAGAAATATTTTTAATTTTTTTATTAAAATCCTGATAATATATAGTTACATATGCACTTCGCATTTTTATGACATGTTTCATAATTCTACTTTTTAATGCTATATGCTTAGCATTGATTATATATATAGAGTGTATTGAGTTTTCATATGATTATTATTAAATGTAAATATGGTTCTGAAATGTCATGGTTACAAATATGAATCATCATTATATTTTAATTTATATATTAAAGTAGAGTTTTAATATATATATATATATATATATATATATTAAATATAAATTTTAAAATATCATTTTAAAATAACATGCATGTTATGGATTTTTCCTTAAAAACTATTTGTAATTATGTCTCTACATTGCTCTCTATTTAAGCCTTTGCCATGGTTTGCCTCTTCATCTAGCCTTGATAATGAACCACACTTGTTGGTTCGAAACGCGTGGGCCAAAAAATTCTACATATTATTATTTGATTGTTGTTGTTGTTAAATTAGTATAAATCTATCTTAATTCTGGATTTTCCAAGCGTTAAACGGCATTAAATATTTCAAGATGCAATATCTTCTGTGCAAAATTTGAAGAATGGTTAGCACATCAAGAGATTTGATTCCTTTTAATGTTTGGTAGATCTCGTGTTAAGAGATCTATGCGGGTTCTATGTTATATATAAAATTTACATTTTTATTTAGAGA
Organism: Pinus taeda; assembly: GCA_000404065.3. Taxonomy (NCBI): domain Eukaryota; kingdom Viridiplantae; phylum Streptophyta; class Pinopsida; order Pinales; family Pinaceae; genus Pinus; species Pinus taeda. The sequence goes on from APFE031431446.1 coordinate 4,061, forward strand.
AATATTCTAATTTTTTTATTAAAATCTTGATAATATATAGTTACATATGCATTTGGCATTTTCCTGACATGTTTCATAATTTAACTTTTTAATGCTATATGCATAGCATTGATTATATATATATAGTGTATTGAGTTTTCATATGATTATTATTAAATGTAAATATGGTTCTGAAATGTCATGGTTACAAATATGAATCATCATTATTATTTTTAATTTATATATTAGTAGAGCTTAATAATATATATATATATATATATTTTTCTAATTATATGTTTAATTAATTAATTAAATTTAAATATGAAATTTTAAAATAACATGCATGTTATGGATTTTTCCCTAAAAATTGTTTGTAATTATGTCTCTATATTGCTCTCTATTTAAGAAAGAACATGACTCTACACGTCATAAATGACCTTTGTAGCACCAAACACTCATACATACATCCATCTCCCTACCAAGTGGGGATATACCAAAATTGACTTATCCACCCAACCATGTGGGGATATACCAAAATTGACTTATCCACCCAACCATGTGGGGATATATCAAAAAAAATTTATACATGATAAAACAAGAATATCACATCATCCATCCCAGGCATAGTGGGGAAACAAAATAGGTCGTTACATGACCTTGATAAAGAAATACATGACATGGAGACCAAGACTATGATAGTCATCAGGAACTATCATCAGCAACATCTGTCAATCACCATCCAGATCGACAACCATGATCTCCCTCTGCACCTGTTCCACCTGAATAAAAAATAACTGTGAAATTGTACCAAGATCTTTTAAGGTAATTCCAACAATGCACTATTAGAAGTATAAGCTCCCCTTGAACCTGTGCCAGATGATCAGACCCACATCAGACTCTTTTCATCTTGAGTCTGACCCATTGATATTCTTCAAACTAACATATACGCTACTGTATCCACAGAAACCGACGTATGTACATGAAATTTGCGTACAACCACTGTTATCTGAAACAGATGTGTCAATAGCGAAATGATGCATCAACTACTCCCAGCCTCTGTCTGAGGTATTCAAATGTCTCCCTAGTTTGCCTCTTCATCTGGCCCTGATGATGAACCACACTTGTTGGTTCGAAACGCGTCGGCCAAAAAAATTCTACATATTATTATTTGATTGTTGTTGTGTTAAATTAGTATAAATCTATCTTAATTCTGGATTTTCCCAGCATTAAATGGCATTAAATATTTCAAGATTCAATATCTTATGTGCAAAATTTGAAGAATGGTTAGCACATCAAGAGATTTGATTCCTTTTAATGTTTGGTAGATCTGGAGTTAAGAGATCTATGTTGGTTCTATGTTATATATAAAATTTACATCTTTATTTAGAGAAATATTCTAATTTTTTATTAAAATTTTTCTGACATGTTTCATAATTTAACTTTTTAATGCTACATGCATAGCATTGATTATATATAGAGAGAGTATTGAGTTTTCATATGATTATTATTAAATGTAAATATGGTTTTAAAATGTCGTGGTTAAAATATGAATCATTATTATTATTTTAATTTATATATTAAAGTAGAGCTTTTCTCTAAAAACTGTTTGTATTTATGTCTCTACATTGCTCTCTATTTAAGCCTTTGCCATGGTCTGGCTTTTCATCTGGCCCTGATGATGAACTATACTTGTTGGTTCAAAACGCGTTGGCTAAAAAATTCTCTCATATTATTTCTACCAAAAAAACTTTGTTTAATTCATTATAGGTCATAGAAGCTTGAATATAAAAAGAAACAAAATTATAATATAACAAATCAAAATAAATTAATTTTTGAAAAAAAATTGAGTGAAACTAATATTGACAGATGCAAATTGAATTACGACCTTCTTACCTAAACTTTTCAAGGACAAAAAAAAGAAGAGAGTCCCCGAGATTAAAATGGTATGAAATCACTGATTCGAATAACACAGTGCTATTGCGTTTCACATGCATGTATGTCATGTTAGAGGGTGAATAATTCATCTTTTAGCCATTACTTTATTTGATTAGCTTTGAAGGTTATCTTGATTGGTCTTAGACTTAGACATAAGACTTCTCAGAATTGTTTATCCTGCTTTGATTAGCTTTGAAGGTTATCTTGATTGGTTTTAGACTTAGACATGGAACTTTAGCTTTGAAGGTGATCTTGATTGGTCTTAGACTTAGACATGGAACTTTTCAAAATTGAAAGGTGATGGATTTGTTTACCCTGATTTTTAGCGATAATTAGTTATGGACTTAATTTCATTTTTTTAATTATTTTCCACTACAATTTTTTTTCAAATTTTATTTCTGGTTACGATAACAACAATTTTTTTTATAATAATTATATTATATATATTATATTTTTATTTTTTAAATTAAAATTAAATTTTTATTTCCTTTGTTACTAATAACCACAAAAACTTTTAGTAATGGTAACATCTCTACGTTCAAATTGGTATCATTCTTTATACAGGTGAATGTCAATTCAAGCCCTTGTTGACTAGCATGTCGATTTTGTCGATTTTGAACTTTGTTGAGAAGTTCATTAGGTCCACGCACCTTTATTAAAGTGATTTATAAAGGCAAGGAACCTTTTTAAGGGCAAGGAACTACTCATAATATCTAATCCATCGAAAAACGGGGACCCCTAAGAAAAATATAAGCCTGGACTTTCACCCGTTCGAAAAATAAAAGTTGCTACAAATAATAAATGCTTTCTATTATGGCTTAATTTGAAATATTGTGTTACCGTGAGCGTTCTTTTAAATTCATTTTCTTTGTGGCAGCATAATATTTTTCCAGGAGGTTTAATGCAGGTTATAGAGTAACTAATTATTGTTTAATTTAAATATGGTTAAATTAAAGTAAAAAATAATAAAGATAGTTGATTATTGTCTTTAAAATTAGAGTATAATTTCTGTCATATAGTTGATTGTACCATCAATATCTGGCATATAGTTGATTGTACCATTAAATTTATTAAGTTGAACAATAAAATAAATTAACTATTGTAATATAAAATTAGCCCCTTAATGTGATAATCATAAAATTATATTCAATAATATATATTTATTATTATTATTTTTAATTATTTAATCTATCTATTAGAAATATACACACATAACTCACAACTAATCACAAATTTAAAAAAAAAAATATTTTTTTAATTAAATTTAATCAATATAATAAAAAAATTCTCAACAGTCCATATAAATTTGGAAAAGTTCGAAAATTAATTAAAACTCAAAAACATGTTCCAAAAAACAATACGACTATACATACATTGCGGAAAGAGATAGGTCGGTCAATTATATGTAATATTTTATAAATTTGAAAATTAATTAAAAGTAAAAAGAAGGTTTTAAAAAGTAATAAGATTGTACATATATTAAGGGAGGAGATAGGTATCGCGAAGTCTAACGAAATAGAAGAAAATTATGGAAATTTCGGTTATATTTAGAGAATTCCTGTTATATTTAGAGAAAATCCGGCAAAGGTTTTTGTAAATACAAGTTATAGTTGTTAAACTTCAAAATTATAGGTGTTCTAGATGTTTTTGATGGTGCTGAATCCATTTCCACTATCAAAAACACTATTCAAACACTGCATCTACAAGATATTTTGAAAATTTTTAATTCAAATTTTGGCCACTTTTGACCAGCAGGGCAATTCCTCTCCTCTGCCTCTGCCTCGTGGGACGACTCCTATGGATATAACAAATCCTGTCAATTGTAAATAATAAGACTATACATACATTACGCGAGGAGATAAATATAAAAATTCTGGTCAATTGTAAACAATATTTTATTTAGGTGACTAAAACTCAATGAATGAGTAGAGATATGAATTTGGGAAAGCCCTATTTCCAACCCTATTGTGTTATAAATGAACCCGAGCGCATATAACACGCCGCTATTTTTTTTCTCATCACCACGCCACATGTTATATTGTGTTATATCACACCCATGACACAATTATAATATTAGAAATAAAGCTTTCCTGAATTTGCGCTGTAGACACTCCTACAGGGCCACAACAGGGGCGATGAAATTATGATATAACTTCACGTCAATCTTGAGCTCAAAAGCAGTGAATAAATGAGGATGAAATTATGATATAACTTCACGTCAATCTTGAGCTCAAAAGCAGTGAATAAATGAGGATATGGAGAAAGCTTTGTAATTAAAACTTCATTAAATACCGGAGTACCAGTAACCCAAGAAAGGGGACAGCACAAAATGACATTTAGTTCAACTATGAGATAACATAAATGCTGGGGCATGCTTAATTTTAGATGGCAGTGATCATTACAAGAGACTGAAATGAGTACATTCAAAAAATCTGCAACAGGTAATAATTTCTGGGATGTATTTAGAGTGATATTGATTTGACAGTGCATTTTCTAGTAAATCTGCAACAGGTAATAATTTCTGGGATGCATTTAAAGTGATATTGATTTGACTGTGCATTTTTTATTATTAATAGGTTAGTAATGTATGCTATATGCACAGAAAGAAAAAGAAATTATTGCATAATAAAATTATGATATTTAGTAAATAAAATACAAGAAAAATAAAATATTTTTTTTTTAAAGTTTTATAATGTTAATTTTAAACAATATTTTAATTTTTAGTAAAAAAATAAATTAATTGCTCCGTTTGTGGTAGTTCAATTGGTAATGGCCGTGGAAATGAAGTCGCTCAATTGGTAATGGCCATGGAAATGAAGTCTCACGGAACTGGAAGTCTTGGGTTCAAATCTTTTGCTATCCTCCTGGTCGGGTGAGACGCTAGACATGATACAGATGTAGTCCTACCAAGGTTAAAAAAACAAACAAACTAAATGATAGTGCCATGGCAAAGATAAGAAATTGATATGCATCAATAATTAATATATCAAATTTTTAGTCAAGTAAATTGATATATATCTAATCTTTGTAAATATTAGCATGGGTATTAAGCAAATTGGCAACATATTTACTAAAAGCTTATCAATATCTAATTTATTAAAAGCAATGATTAGTATCTAATGAATAAATGCCTTGTAGCAAAATATTAATATTGTTATCCTCGATGGGGGTGAGAAACATAGTAATAAACCCAACTCATGGAGGATGATGCCAAAGACTTGGTCAATGATGTGGGCGTCAACAAACCTGACCTCTCACTGTTATCTTCGTATAGAGGATGTTATTGCTGGGCGTGCCAACCATCCATCAACCTTGATGGGAGAGGAAGCGGATGAGCAACGTGGGTATTTGGAAATGGCGAACATATGCTTTGGCAATTGATGTGGCTATTGTGGTGGGTCGATGGTTGAGACTGGAGCTCAAGTTGCAGAGAGCACTCATGTGTTTGGCATCTTGAATGGGACTAGTGATGATTCCACCATCGGTGCCTTTTCCTTAGAGTTGGGGATATTGAATTGGATGCTTTCTTTCCCTGTGGTTGATTGTTAGCTTCTCAAAGAAGGCTAAGGGTTCGACGCACTGCAACTGAGGCGACCGATGAGCTTAATAGTGGGTGGTCGGGTATTTGAGCATTTGGCTCTCTTTTGGGTTGCTGGTTTTATCCCTTGAGTACCCATATAGGTCTCTTGTGGTGGGGAGGGGGCAACTCATAAGGTGTTTGGTTAGATTTTCGTCTGCGAGGTGTTGGTGTCTGAAATTCACCAGCTAATAAGCTGCTTGTTGGTATGGGTTCTTTGCATCCAATAGTTACCATAGTCGGAGCTAATAGTCTCCATCTCGGTTGGGAGGCCACCCTAGAGTCATAATTTGGGTGTGGGATAGTCTCTGTGTATTTGTTTCATCTTTTCCTAGAGAAGGTAGTACTCTTGCGATGCGTCTGGAGCCATGCAATGCTCGCTCCCTCCCTCCGACCAAACAAATTTCTTCCAGGATGGGAGGGCGAGGCTCTTATTTGTAGGTGGTAATAGCAGTAGACGCATCTCCATCCTTTGGTCGGGGCAGTCGCACAGTTGGCAAAGCGGGCCAGACAATTTCTACGGGTAGTGGGACATGGTGGTTCGATGGTTGGTTGCGGTGGTTCTTCGGTCGGTCATGGAGGGAGAAACCCGCGGACTCCGAAGAGGGGTGGGCGGTCACGACGAAGGGGAACTGGTAACTTAGGGACAACATGACGACCTAGGCGTGGAGGCATGGTGGAACAACCTTGTTGTTTGGACACTTGTCTGGATTTGATTCAATCTTTGCTGGAACATTTGGAAACTTCGGAGAGGGTGCGGCAGGAAGAACATGTCGTACTCATTGCCACTTTAAACAAGATGCATTACTTCCAATGTCATGTTTGGGAACAAATTGTGGTGGTCTGGTGTGGCCAAAATTTGATATCAGAGAAGCTGTAAATGCTAGAGTCATGGTTGACGCACTTTGAGGAGCATGCCCAATGTTCTTTCTGCCTTCCTCCTCTAGGCACTGCTATGGACAATCCTGCCTCAATTACTTCATATGACTGATCATGGTTACATGTATTTTACATGTTTTTTGGTGCTTTTGACCTCCTAAGTTATGCACATCTCTAACCGTTCTTTTGTTTCTTTGTCATATGTCTCAATTACTTCATATGACTGATCATGGTTACATGTATTTTACATGTTTTTTGGTGCTTTTGACCTCCTAAGTTATGCACGTCTCTAACCGTTCTTTTGTTTCTTTGTCATATGTCGATCGCAATAATCAACAAACTTGGTCGAAGTAAAACTACTTACATTTTAAAAATGATTACTCCCTTTTTGTTAAATAAATAGAACTTTTGACAATTATATTATAAAATAATTATATATATATAAATATATTTTAATATTGTTAATTTTCCGAATAATATATTTAAAAGCATTGATTAGTATCTAATGAAATAAATACCTTGTGTCAAAATACTAATGTTGTTAATTTTCAAATAATATGTTTACTAAAATTTGATGTAGCATAACCAAATGTTAAATGTGATTTTATGTTTGTTCGAGTAAATGCTCACAGCTTTTTATTAAACTTGTGTGAAAGGTAAATTTTTTTTTTACAAATGTGCGTGAAAGTTAAAAAAAAATTACAAATTTGTGCGAAGACTTTTTATTATTAAAGCAGTAGTTTTCATTAGAACTCATTACTAAATGATTCGGTGTGGTAAGTCATTATTATTTAATTTATTAAAAACGATGATTAGTATCTAATGAATAAATGTTGTGTTAAAATATTAATGTTGTTAATTTTTAAATATATTTGTGTTAAAATATTAATGCTGTTAATTTTTAAATAATATAAATATTGATTAGTTAATTTTCAATGGCTAATTTTGGAATCAAATGGCTTTATGCTATTTAAATATTTAGATAAACTGATTTTGCAACCTTTGTCATGAGGATGAATCTTCATGATGTGATTAATTTAAAAAAACACTCTCATGTAACATTAATTAATATCTCTATATATTATGTTAAATTATTAATATGTTAATTTTTCAAAAAAAATTTACTATAATTTAACATAATATAACTAAATATAAAATTAAATCTAATTTTATGTTTTTTTCAACTAAATACTCAATTTTTTATCAAATTTATGTAAAACCTAAAAAAACAAATTTGTGTGAAGACTTTTTACTAGTGACCCAATCCTGGCTACGATCATAAAGCATTAGTTTTCGTTGGAACTCATTACTAAATGACTTGGTTCGGCAAGATTAAAGAGGTAGTATATGACCATGGCTAATTGTAATAACTGAAGTATGATAATGACTAATTGTAATATCTAAAATGGGTTATTATTTAAGATAAATTAAATTTTCATAGTGTAAGAATTATTGAGTCAATTTGGAATGTGTCATATTTAAGAAGTCATTACTAAATGACTTGGCTTTGCAAGATTAAAGAGGTAGTGTATAGTGTATGAGAATTGCTAATTGTAATAACTAAAATTTCTAATTAGGTGGTTATTATTTAATATAAATTTAATTTTTATAGTGTAAAAATTACTGAGTCAATTTGGAATGTATAATAACTAAGAGGATATAGTATATTTTTAAGAGGACATTGTACTAGAGTAAATTTGTTTAGTTTATTGGTTAAGCTTGAGGATATGTATACTAGTTTATATGCTAGTTTATATGGTATGGGATTTAGAGTAAATTTTTGAAGTTATTAGTTAAGTTTGAGCATATTTGTGATAGTTTATATAACATGGGATTTAGAGTAATTTTTTTTGTTAGTTAAGTTTGAACATTTTTATAATAGCTTATATGGTAATAGATTTAGCTAGTACATTGCTAAGAGACTTTGTATTAGAAAAAAATTATTTAGTTTATTGGTTAGCTTGAGCATATCTATATTAGTTTATATGGTGTGAGATTTAGAGTAAATTTTTTAAGTTATTAGTTAAATTTGTAATAATTTATATGGTATGGGATTTAGAGTAACTTTTTTTTGTTAGTTAAGCTTGAGCATTTTTATAATAGCTTATATGTTAATGGAATTTAGTGAAAGAAAATGAAAAGAAGTTGACTATAACATAGTAGTTTAAAAGACATCTTATAAGAACAAATTTGTCTCAGTAATTAATTAAAGACAAACATATTTTTAAAGATTATATGGGATGTTTAATATATTATGCGATGATATTTAATTGAAGAAAATAAAAACAAATTGACAATGTCTTTCTACAATGATACTAAAATTAGAAATAAAAGACTTTAATTATAATTTATAGGCATTGGATTACTTTCTACAATGACAAACTTAGAAATAAAAAGACTAAATATTTTATAGACATTGGACTTCCATACTTGATGAATTTTGCATAGAAAAACTAATGTAAAATGGAGAAATGACTATAACGTTAATAGTGTATCTATGTTTGCCCACAAGGCGTAGAATAGGCGGTGGCAAGGTGTTTTATTAAGACACTCTATGGTGAAAAGGTCATTGGTTCAAAACCCAGTGGGAAAAAACCCAACCATTCTAAGGGTTGGTGTCGCCTAGGCCGGGGGAGATCCCTGAGTAATTTTCACGGCTTAGATGCCCCTAGGTCACAACTACTCAAGCCACAAGTTAGGCATGCTAGTCATCTTAGGACTCACAATACCTAACAAAAAAAATAGTGTGTTTGTCTCTTATGATTTAGAGGCCAAGGAAAGTGTTTGTTTTAAAGTGAATGCCTCTAATTTGACTAAAATGTAAATTAGTAGAATCATATATAATGTGTTTGGTGTATGTCATTAGGCATATATGAAACATCAAATATCCATACTATGTTTTCTTTAATTAAAAAAAGTATGAAAAGTTAAGTGGAAAAGTAAAATGTTGAAGTGAAAGAACCAATGCATGACCAAAGAAGGCATGTAATTTATTTAATCCAAAGCAATCACTCTCACATACATTGTGGACGACAATTCAAACAATTTCATTTATTCATAAATTTTGTTAGTGTTGGAATTGTTGCAAAACTTTCCAACACTGGGAGGTAAGATCACCTATCAATATCCTTACCCTTTACATAAGCCATCTTTGTATTAAGCAAATCGATGCCTAGAATAAACACAAATTTTAACATAGTAACTTCAAAGTATTGCTTTCTTGATGGGGTTGATAATTGCAGGTGTGGAGGTGGTCATCTATCGATTATGCCAGTTAGATAACCTAAATAACACCCTACACATTTAATATATTGGCTCTTGCATATACCAACTTGCATGCTAGTGGGAATTAACTCCATCTATGCCAAGCTTGTATCTCGATTCTTCGCCATGAATTACTTTATTGTGCTCTTGGGGTGGCTTCGTCCACTTGTTCGCTTGACTTTGTCGTCGATGTTTCTGTCGAATGTTGTGGGCTTTCCCTACATCAATCATCTGTTTATTTCCAGTTTTTTTGATCTTCAATGTCCACTCTTCTCGCCGTTCACGACTTTTAGTGGCCACAATTCTCCTCTATTGATGTATGTTGACTCTTTGCTGAGCACAACTAAAGGCTCCTCCATCTTTGCCTAGTTGCATGTGTTTTTTCCTTCAGATTTGATGTTATTCAACCTTGCAAGGCTCTTTCTGCCTACCTTTTCCATGACCAAACAATGGGATCACAACCACAAAGGAGGTTGTGGATATATAGGGGGTCCATGCACTAGGTTTAGATATGAAGCATCTCCTCACCATTTTCAAGACTGCACCACTCTAGAAATTTAATTCGAGCTACATGAGACTGAAATGGATATTAGGCGTGATCATCAACAAATTTTGGATGCTGAGGTTTTGGATAACATTGTCGCGTGTTATTGGGCCCAAGGAACACTCAAGGATAGAAAATTCACTATCTTTACACTAAGGATCTCTATTGGCATCTACATATTATGTTGGGCAAGGCGTTGCAACGTCATCAAGATGCAAGAAACCAAATATTGAACAAGTTGGAGAATATGAAGCTAATGCTTATGGACAGTGAGGGTCACCTTGCTCACATTGAATTGGGTTCACCTTTAGGCTTGAGAAACACTCCTCCATGCAAGGATGAAGTTCAACCAATAGAGGTGGACACATCTTTATTTTCTTGATCTTTCTGTTTTAGTTATTTTCCTTTTTGGTTATGGAGCTTAAATAAGGTCTACTTCAATTGGTTTTCCCTTTAAAGGGATGACTCTTAAACTCTACAAATAAATAATTATTAGTTCTGGTGTTTTGTTAAAGGACAATTTGTTATTCTTTGGTTTGGCGTCCCTAGTGGCAGATCAAAGGCAAACAATAATTGCTAATTTATGTTATTTTGATAAATAGTCAATGAAATCCTAACTTAAAAAACAAAACAAAGTTCATAGTATTATTCCTTTTGTTGATCTATGATTTTTTCTCTTTTATATGTGAAATGAAGAGTATATTTGAATTTCACATTTTGTATGAAAGTAGAACCATAAGAAAATCCTTTAATGGCTAATACTTTTAATTTGATTTTCAAACTCTAATTAAATCATTGAACCTAGTTATGTGCTTAGTACTTACCTAGCATAGTGATCACAATTTCAACCCTATGGCTCCAAATATGAATTGTAATATGGATAATTCAAAGAGTTAAGGAAAAAGGGAAGAAAAACAAATAATTTGTTTTAAGTTACTTTGCATATTATCCCTTTTGAATCATTCAAATCATTATTCAAAATAAATATGGCTCATATATAAATATGTACATTAATGATTGGAAAATCGATTTTCCATGATTGTGGGTCAATTTTCATTATAGTAAATAGACTTCAAGTAGGATTTTTTCAAAGTAGAGGTGTGTACATACACACACACACACTCACACAAACATTAAGGAAAACCTAATAGGAAACCTAAGGGATGCTTCATATTTATGGATAACATCCCTAGTAAACCCATCTACATATACTAGGTCACCTAATCTAGGGGGATTAAAATTGGGTACTTGCAAGAATAGAGATAGTCAAATGTCTAGCAACATTGGTGACAATACTTTGAACTGACCCCTTATCTAGCTATCTATAGTATATGTTCATTCAAAAGAAAGCTGACAAAAACCCATATGATGTTCTTCTATATTCATGGATGACATTCATAGTAAACCCATTGATGTACACTAGTATATACATTCTCCCCTTGGATCCATTTAAATCTATATCCAAAACAAATATGATTCACATATAAATGAGATGTATATTAAGGGTTTCAAAGGTGATTTTTCATGATTGTGGATTGATTTTAATTATAGAAACTAGAATCCAAGGATGATATTCTTCAATGTGGGTTGTTATATATATATATATATATTATATATAATATAATATATATATATATATATAATATATATATATATATATATATATCATTATTAACCCAAGAGATTTTTCCTTGTATTTGTGGATAGAAACCTTAGTAAAACTATCAACATAACCAATGTGTTTAACCTAGGGGGATTTGAATTGGGCACTTGCATGATGAGTAGTTCTTATAATCGCTTCAAGATTTATTGCCTAAAGAACCCCTTAGAGACCCAAACATCTATATTCTTCATATAAAATATAAAGATATTTCATGTGTGTGTGATGTAAACCTTAAATACCTACCTTGAAAGAAGTGTACCATTTTTTTTTTCTTCTCACCCATTTCCTCTAGTTATCTACCATTATCCCTATATTGCCAAAATCACATTGTTTAAAAATATGTAATTTAACAATTTTGTTTACAAAAAGGAATTGATATAAGAACTGCCGAGACTTTTAGAAGAGTTACTTGATTTGATAAAATATATAAATTTTTGCTCATACATAAATCTTATAATGAAAGGAGAAGGTGATCAATTAATTTAATTAAAAAAATCTATGTATTTAATTAATTCAATTAACTAACCAAGATTAGATTAGAAGATTTCTTAGTCAACATTAAGATCTAAGGATTATGTGCTAATAGAGTGAAAAATCACATAAAGCAATCATAAAAAAATAAATTAGAAACTTCAAATATAGTGGTAAACATCCAAGCAATCATAAAAAAAAAACTTTTAAAAGCTATATAGTGATAAGTTGTTGAAGGGTGAATATTATAGTTAGAGGGAATAGGTCTAGTGAACATTATGCTCTTAAATTGTGTTTGATTTCATTTAATTTACTAAGCAAGTACTTGGGATACTACTAACCAAGGTGGATATTAGTGGCCACCTGACTATTCCACCTACACCTCCAGTCGATTTCATATGTTTCCTTTTTTTTTGCAACATTTAATATTTTTACAAATTTTTTGGGTCTTGAACTTCCATAGCGGTTTTGACCCCTTAAACGACATTTTTTTTGAGGTCCGCAACAAGCCCATAGTCGTAGGAAGGGGTTTGTCGCAAATCCTGTAGTACTTGGAGATACCTTTCCAACAAGGTATCATAAGCACCAAATGAAGACAATATGACCAAGTTACGACCCTGGGAAGTTGGCTGCCCAACTAACCCCAACAGGGCCCACAAACTCTTGGCGTTCCATCTCTTGGGGTTAGGGTTTTCCCTTGTTGTTCAATAATAAATAGGCCCTTGAGCCTCATTGTAACATAGTTCAGAGGCATGTAGCCGACACATCTCTTCTCAGAGATAAACTACCATCGCTCAAGCTAGTTTATTTCCATTCTGTTTGTAAGCATATTCCAATATTTTGATATTAATGAAATGAAGTGTTATTTCTGCTGCATCTTTGTATTTGTGGTTATATCTATAATTTGTTGCACTCTTGTTTAAGTTCAGATCAACTACAAAGTTTTTAAAACTAAAAACATTTAAAGAAACATTGTACTGAAATATTTTGATAATATAAGTTAGTTTAAGGTTAACTTAGTTTAATTTGCTATTAAGTCTAACACTTTGTTTCATTAGAGTGATTTTCCATTTCAATAATCTAATGATCATGATCATGAGCAATCTAATTGTTCAACATTTCCTCGATTATAATGTCACTTGATCCTTGACTTGTCATTTAATGGTCCCATGATGTCTACTAAAGAACATGGATGACTATCAATCAATGACCGATTAGAGAGATGTCTTGAGTTTTCCTTTAATGTTGATGTCTATTGTTCCTCTTTGATAGTTTTTAACCACATAAATAGTAATGTCACTATCTTTGATTTATGTGAGTAAATTTCTTCAAGGGGTTTGACCCTATGTGCGTATACATGTTTCTCAAACATGATATCTAAATGATCATAAGCTTCACGACTTTTGATAAATCCAATAGGTTGAAACAACTATAGAATAATCCATGTACATTGATGTTTGAGTTTTCCATTTGTATGATTGTTTGGGTCATTGTCTTGCATTCATGAAAAACCATTTGTTTCTACATTTTTTGGGAATTTTTGGATCAACTTTATCATTCTGTTGCATCCAAAATATTGTTCCTACTAGGAATGACTTTTATTTTGTTTGAAAGAGAGTTCATTTGTTGAGATCTTCTCTTTTTTGTCTAATGATTTGTAAACGGGGCAAAATACTTTGTTTCTAAAGTTTTTATTATTTTTTTTTCTCCATAATCCTTCTTGGTTCACTGGTTTCTCTGAAAGTTTTCAAGGCATTCCTTTATTGATTTGAGTATTCTCTTTGATTTGGGATTATAGTGACATTCATAGATCATAAACAATTTTGTAGGTTGGGTTTTTCAAATCCTGTGTTTTATTTGCAAAATACCAATAGTTCTTGTAATTACTTAAGTAGTTTGGAAAATTTCTTAGTAATTTAGTTATGGTTATCTCATTTGTTTTGCAAATAATTGGATTAGCCCTATGTTGTTTTGGGCTCCAAGGCCCCCTTCATGATTATGTGTTAATTTTTTTGGATAATGACATTATCTTGGCACTCAAGCTTCTCTTAATTGTTATGTATTGTGCTCCTCCTTTTTCCCTCAAGTTCTATGCAAAAATCATCATTGCTCTTTTTTAGGCACCCCACTCCTTTTCCTAGCTTGAGTTTCTTAGGACACATGCCCTTTTTGGAGATTAAACCCAAGAAGGTGTTATTACTTAAGAGGAGTTGCATCCTTCTTGTGGGATCCTCCCACATGGGAAACCTTTCTTAGAGTCTTCACTTATTGTAATGGGAAAATACCACTTTGAATACCATCAAGGTGTAATGACACTTTGACTAAGGATGTCACTCTTACCACTATTAGGATATTTAGACCCTTAGGAGTTAATTAAGATCAACTTGGTCCGATGTATCTTTAGTTAAAGTGTGTTTCTTTAATATGCATTGTAAATATCTAATATAATGGTCACATTTTGCTCTAAATATCCATTGATCCAATAATTCATCTTCACCTTGATACTAATAGCTATTAATCCATTGTTTAATACTTGATTGGTGCATGATCTCTATTTAAAGAGTATGGATGATCATTCATTGATGGTCTATTATGAGGAACTCGTATGTAAATTATTTTCCTTTTGCATTATTATATTGCCTCAAGTGACAATGTTTGTTAGAACCATGGACTATTTCCTTCTTGAAGGGATTTATCCATGTAGTAGTTGGTGTATTGATATCAAACATATTTGTGTGAGTGTTTTCTTAAAGGTGCTTGGTTTGTGTAGAAATTCATGTTATATCAAACATGGTGTCAAAACCATTATAAACACTTACTCTCATTGTTTTCTAGATCCTAAACCTTAGTCACGATGTA
Source organism: Pinus taeda (assembly GCA_000404065.3). Lineage (NCBI taxonomy): Eukaryota > Viridiplantae > Streptophyta > Pinopsida > Pinales > Pinaceae > Pinus > Pinus taeda. The sequence goes on from APFE031431446.1 coordinate 19,232, forward strand.
CACTAAAGGACCTTTGGATTGTTTTTCCTCTAAGCATTTCCAAGTCAAGATAATCATTCTAGTGCATATGGAGCATTGTTTTAGTTGGGAATCATTTTTGTTTCACTCAAAAGAATTTCCTTCTGCCCAAGATATGACCGTTTTTATCAAATCCAAAAGTATATGGTTTTATTTTAGTTTCTTAGTCTCTTATGTTGTTTTAATACATCATTCCAATACTTCTATTAATATTTCTATGTTGTTCCTTATGATCTACTTATGTGGTTTGTCAGATGCCTTGTGTGATTTTTGCAAATTAGAAATGTAGTGGAAAATGTTTATTTTTTATTTTTTTTGTGGATTCTATTTGTCTTGCATTTTCTATCATTTCAAAAAATCATAAATATAAAGACAACTTGCATTTTTTGGGTATATTAACAGAGGTCTAACCCCAAGCTTATAAAGATTAAACTTATTTTTCAAAAAAGGTGTTTGACTTTTATGTGCAACTATATTGAAGTTTTTTACAAGGAAAAACAAGGGTTTTGGGGGAAGCATACACATTGAGTGTCAATTGGGTTTATCTTGGGTGGTTGGGAGGAATGATTTTTATCTTCCCCACCCAAGTTCAATTTCTGTTATTGACATGTTGAGTTGATATCGAAAGATATTTTAATAAATTAAAGGCCTTAAATTCAAGTCTTTCTTTTTAGTATATTATATTTTCAAAAAATCCATGCAACTTTAAGTTATACCATAACTTTATGGTTGTGTTTCAATTAAATTATAAAAGTGAATCACTCATAAAGTAACTAGACCTTTTTTTTAAGTTACTTTTACATGCAATTACATTATAAAGTTACTTTATCAAGTTACTTTATCGTAAAAGTGATTCTCACTAATTTATAAGAATGGACCACTTATATTATGAAAGTGGTTTATTTGGAAAAGTGAGTTTATAGGGATTTATTTTTATTTTTATTTTTATTAGTTAGATCCACAAAGTTTTGAACAGAGAACCTTAACAAAAGGAATGCTTTAACAATAAACTATATTTCCAACTATTCTACACCTTATGGGTGAGCTAATAGGGAAAGTTATAAAGGATGTGAATTCTTTTACTTAGAAACCTCATTGTACACCCATCACCACATTGATTGACCTCCGCTTGTCACACGACACCTTGGTTACTTTTTATGCCTTACTTGAAAAAGACATAACTTTGACATCAGAAGTCCATTTTCAATGTTTTTTTTATTTTTAAATATCCATTTTTTCAAGAGATTCTCATCTAGACAATCAATTTCCATTTTTGAAGCCATCTTACCTACATATTGTTATATGGTTATTTTAAGTGATATCCTACTTACTAGTTCAAACTACTTCTTATGGAAATTCCATATGAAGTCTATAGTAAGAAGCATGGGACTTTAATTGAGTTACCTTGTGTAGAAACTAATGTGTAGATTCTAAACTGCTCATGAAATTTTCTAAATCACAAGACTAGAAGCTATTCTACTGATACGTGAAAGTGATTTCACACTCGAGAACACAAATCATTAACATGCATCAAGAATCAACACATACACAAAGATTTATCTAGGGGAAAGAAACTACTCAAAACCCCTTACTATTTGTATTACATTAATCAAAGAATTTAGATGAATACAATTTGCTCTGCTCAAGCTTGAGCTCAACCTGCACCTATATCTTTTATCCTCTGCCCGACTGACCAACCTTGGCCAATACTTAGCCAAAATTTCAAGCCTCCAAGCTCCTATTTCCTTGTGTTGTTCCTCAAGGAATTAGCCCCGTATTATTTAAGAAAATCCTCAATCTGGATTACACAATTCCTATAGGTCCTTCTCTGACTACATGCATTCCTATAGGTCCTTCTCTGACTACATGCATGCCCTGTACAACTTGGAATAGTTTACAATTGATAGTACACTTCCCTTGAAGTCTAATCTCAACTGGGTAGCTCAAATTCTCTGCCTGCAACAACTATTTTGGGTTAATTGATCAGTTAACTAGATGATCACTCAGTGTGAAAAAGTTACATACCCTTAACTTGACCTCCACTAGTTATTTTGACAGTGAGAACTAGTCACACTGAAAATAACTCAATTTAACTGAAATAGATTGCTACAAATTAGCAAGCAATCATGCAGAATTGAACTCAAGTATCTCCAACTCAAATTTACCGAGTTAGCTGAGTGAAAAGAGCCATGTCACCTTAGTTAACTACCTCCAAGTATTCAGTTGAAATTGAAATTGAAATTTCTCCTAATTTAATTAAGGGAAAACTAAATTAGGAATTTCTTGCTGCATTTTCAACACTCCCTCTAAGCAAGAAATGGATTATTAGATACCCCAATCCTACTTCTATGGAACTTGAATTTTCCTCTTAACAAGGTCTTTGTCAAAATATCTACATCTTGTTCCTCTGTCGGAATGTACTGCAACAACACAATCCACCTCTGCACACAATCTTGTAGATGGTGATACTAGATGTTGATATGCTTGGGTCGATCATGAAATACTTGATTCTCAGAGAGTTTGATACAACTCTGATTGTCACAGTAAATCATTGTAGGATCCTTCTTCTGACCAAATAACCCAAAAATAATCTTTCTCATCCAGATAGCCTCACATGATGCTTGACTTGCAACCATGTACTCTACTTCTGTTGAGATGGGTGCCACAAATCTCTTCTCCCTACTTTACCATGCGACTGTTGGTGACCCAACACTGAAAATTCCTCCTGAACTTCTCTTCCTATCTAATGGAATCCTTGCCCAATTTGCATCTGTGATGCAGGAGCATCCGACCACCCTTAATCAAAAGTCAAAGTTAGAGCTATGGAGGAGGAGACGTGGACAATCATGTAAATCGGGAGCAATTTTCTGTTAAAAATGAGCTAATTTGCTGGAATGGATAAGTCTTTAGAAGACTTGATTTAATGTAATTATCTACCATGTATGTGTGTTGAGAGATTTAAGTTATTTTTGAGAGGAAATCGTGGATCTGAGATGATCCACGCTTATGTAATTTCCTATATAAAGAGAGTCTATATTGTGAGATAGGGGGAGCATAGACAGAGAGTGAGAATACAATGTAATCGATAGAGAAATTGTGACTAAGGATGAAATGCCTTAGACCGTAACTGATTATGTATAATATAAATATATTTTTTATGTGGATTTCATGTGTCTGGTTACCAATAGTTAGATGTCTATGTTGAATAAGTGAAATTCCATGTTGCAGGATTGTTGATCAACCGTCGACCACTATAAGGATTGATGGTGAACCAACATTAATATGATATATATTTGTGAGTGTTTAAACAGAGTGTGGCAGAGTTAATCTGGGTGGAAATTTGAATTCCATAATAAGCGAACAAGTGTAGAGGGAGCCGTTGGATCGTTTAGATCGACATATATTAATGGTAGAAGAAGAATGGCGGAGGAATAGACCTCGATCGTCAGATCTGTTAGATCAACGGTGATTAGCAACTGCGGTGGCAGGAGAGTATGGATTTATTTGATCATGGCTGAAGTCCCAAACTCACTCCTAGCCACCGATCTCATATTCAACCTCTTAGATCATAGTCAACTGCGGGAGTTAAGTCCGTTTTAATCTGTGTGCTAGTTGAAGTCCCGCAAACCATAGATTTGATGGCCTCTTATATCTCATGGATATCGGGTCATAAAGTGATCGAACTTTAAGTTCAAAATTAGACCCGAATATTTATAGATCAAATATTTATATTCCTTATTGGCTTCGTAAGGGCGGTTAAGCATCGCGCAAGATCCCTGTGTGATATCGTAACGGGGGAGGAACGCCGATTAGTTTCACATCGCAATATTTCATGAGTGAATGAACCTTGGCCTTAAGAAAATGTGATTTGTGATGTGTAATGCTCGAGTGTATCATTAACTGTCAGATTGAAGGGTGAGATCAATGGCGTAGATTGAAGCCGATAAGGTTTGGTCCTGAGCGGACTCGATAAGTTTATGGACACGGGTTTATTTTATTTGGGGTTTGGTCTTGTGCATTCGGAGTGGGACTGACGTTCAATGGAGGATTATGTGTTAAAGCGATGTTTGTGATTGGTCGGGTTTTTGTTAAAACCCACCAATGTAAACGCTTCCGATTTGTATAGGCGGGCCATAACCCACAGGTTCACGTAAGGATTTATGAAATGAAAGGGAAATTGCCTTTAGGCGGTTTTTCCTGCATCTAGTAGTATTAGAGCAGGGAAAGGTTTCCTGTGAGTAGAAAGAAGATTTGGTGTGCAAAAGAAGGAGGTACAATTATGTTGAAGACTGGTGAGTTTGTGGTCTTTACAATGTCGTACAGATAGTGACAACAGAAGGTGAGAAGAATGCAACAACCTAGAGCATGGAGTGCTCATATGGTTCCACAGAAGAGAGAACCAGAGAGATGCCAAAAGACTAAGCTCAGAGGAGAGAAGCTTGGTGAGGTATCATGTAACAGAGAAGACTGTTACTGCAGAGGTTTTGTTGCAGCTCACAGAAGGATCATGAAGGAGGTTTTGTTGTAGCTCACAGAAAGATCATGAATGCAGTTCCACTGAGTAGGTGGGTAGAATTGCTAAGGAATGAAGAAGAAGCATATGACCAGGAGGTCATAAATTTTTGTGCCTCGGGAGTCTAATGCAGGAGGATTCGACCATCCTTAATCAAAAGTCAAAGTCAGAGCTATGGAGGAGGAGACGTGGACAATCATGTAAACTGGGAGCAATTTTCTGTTAAAAATGAGCTAATTTGATGGAATTGATAAGTCTTTAGAAGACTTGATTTAATTTAACTATCTGCCATGTATGCATGTTGAGAGATTTAGGCGATTTGTGAGAGGAAATCATGGATCTAAGATGATCCACGCTTATGTAATTTCCTATATAAAGAGAGTCTGTATTGTGAGATAGGGGGAGCATAGACAGAGAGTGAGAATACAATGTAATCGATAGAGAAATTGTGACTAAGGCTGAAATGCCTTAGACTGTAATTGATTATGTATAATATAAATATATTTTTTTATGTGGATTTTGTGTGTCTAGTTACCAATAGTTAGTTGTCTGTGTTGAATAAGTGAAATTCCATGTTGCAGGATTGTTGATCGACCATCAATCACTATAAGGATCGATGGCGATCCAACGTTAATACGATATATATGTGTGAGTGTTTAAACAGAGTGTGGCAGAGTTAATCTGGGTGGAAATGTGAATTCCATCATAAGCGAACAAGCATAGAGGGAGTTGTCGAATTGTTTAGATTGATGGATATTAATGGCGGAAGAAGAATGGCAGACGAATATATATGGATCGTTAGATCGACAGATCTACTAGATCGACAGTGATCAGCAACTGTTGGGGCAGGAGAGTAAGGATTTCTTTGATCGTTGCTGAAGTCCCGCACTCGCTCCTAATCGTCGATCTCATATTCAACCTCTTAGATCATAGTCAACTACGGGAGTTAAGGCCGTTTTAATCCATGTGCAAGTTGAAGTCCCGTAAAATGTAGATTTGATGGCCTCTTATATCCAACAAATATCAGGTCATAAAGTGATCGAACTTTAAGTTCAAAATCGGACCCAGACATTTATAGATCAAGGATTTATATTCCTTATCGGCTTCGTAAGGGCGGCTAAGTGTCGCGCATGATCCCTGTGCAATATCATTGTTAATTGTTGGATCAAGTGTGCTTGATCAAACAGTGGAGGATCGCCAATCAATTTTGCATCACAATATTTCATGAGCGAATGAACCTTGGCCTTAAGAAAATGCGATTTGCGATGTGCGATGCTCAGGTGTATCATCAACCGTCGGATTGAAGGGTGAGATCAACAACGAAGATTGAAGCCGATAAGGCTTGGGCCTGAGCGGACCCGAGAAGTTTATGGATGCGGGTTTATTTTATTTGGGGTCTGGTCTTGTGCGTTCAGAGTGGGACCAGAGTTCGTTGGTTGATTATGTGTTAAAGCGTTGTTTGGTGATTGGTCGAGTTTTTGTTAAAACCCACTAATGTAAACAATTTTGATTTGTATAGGTGGGCCATAACCCACAGGTTCAGGTAAGGATTTATGAAATGAAAGGGAAATTGCCTCACCGCAGTTTTCCTTTTCATCAATCTGTGAATCCTTGCAGATTCACTCTCTCCGTCCATCTGTACCAGAGACCAAATTGAGTAGTGCCTTTGAGGTATATCAACACATGATTTGCTGCCTTCCAATATAGTTTGGTTGGCTTAACCATTGCTTGAATAAGCTAGTTAACTACATAACACATTTCTGGTTGTGTGTTCACCAAATACATGAGTGAACCCACACGCTGCCTGTAAATGGTAGCCTCCATTTCCTCACATGAAGTGGCATCCTCTTTCCTCCATTTACCTGCTCTAGGAGTGTCCATGGGTTTGCTACTCTCCATGCAGAAATTCTTTAGTATCTTGTTGGCATACTTTCCTTGAGATACAAAAAATTACCCATCTCCTTTCCATACTTTCAAACCAAGGAAATAATGCATGAGTCCCATGTCCTTCATCTCAAACTCTCTTGCAATGTCCTTGCAAGATTTTATCAGTTTCTCATCACCAGTAAGGATCAAGCCATCGACATATAACACAATAATAAATAATTTACCTTCTACCACAATGTGGTAAAGGTTTGCATCTGCTTCACTTTTGGTGAAGACCAAACTGGTGAGATAGTTGTCGATCCTAGTATCCTAGGACGGTCTTCCAACACCACAAAAAAATAGATTCTTCTTTAGACCCGGTACATACATCACATCCTTGAGCCTAACAAGGGAGCCATAATCCCTTTGAAAAGTAACTATACCAATTATGGTTTCACTCTACCTTCCATCATCTCCCATATCAATGTGCATTTGGAGATCCTTCTCCTCCAAGTCATTGGAAAAATCTATTTCTCGCCACATGGAATGAGACACAACTATCGAGATACCACACACTACCCATCACCGTGGTTTCCATGCATGAAATGAGGGTAAAATCAAGTTTGAACTATGAAGCCAATGCTTCACTCACTGCTCCTCCTACGATCTTCTTGCTTTCCTTCTTGTGTGGACATTTCATGGCATAGTGTCCCAGTTCATGACAGTGAAAGCACTTGATTTTGGACAAGTATTTCTTCTTCCCCCCCTGACCAGATTCTTCTTTGGATTGGGATTTATTCCCTTTCCCTTTCTTTTCCTTTCTAACCAAGGCACAATTCTCTTCATCCTTGCCCTTAAATGAAGTCCCATCTTTGTTGCTTTGCCTTATTTCTTCCTGTGCTAGATTAGATCATAATCGTTCCTAGCTTGGTAGTTTCTCTCTACCATTTACCAAATCTTGATAACTATGCCAACTCTTGGGAAGGCCCAAGAGGGATAGAGCTACCATATCTTCTTTAGGAACAATAACATTGACCCTGCCAAGTTCATCACGACACTATGTAAACATGCTTAGATACTACATGATCGTTTCAATATTTTGCATCTTAATACTTTGAAGCTTATCCTTGAGTGCCAGCTTCCTGTGGTCATTATTATTCTCAAACAACTTTTTCGGTGTTTTCCACACCAAGAACAGAGTCTTTTTCCCATGGATATTCGAGACAATATGATCCTAGAATCCCTCCAATATGATCCTTGTTGCTTTAGCCACATCCTTTTTCCACTAAGAAAGAACCTGGGCATCAAATGCTGGGGGTTTTGCCACATCTATCTTGATGTATTCTAGCAGCCCATTATCATCCAATATTGCCTCCATGTAGATCTTCCATGTCACAAAATTTGTGGTTCCTTCAAAAGCATACTCAAGCCTGAGTATATTGAAAACCATTTTCTCAGTCCTAGAGAAAACCTGTAACATTGATATTCAAATTCGAACCTCCTACAATGAAAACTATGAAATATCTTCTCTATTGTGAATCTAGCTTTGATACCATGTAAAAATTAATGTGTAGATTCTAAACTGCTCATGAAATTTTCTAAATTACAAGGCTAAAAGCTACTCCACTGATCTGTAGATTCACGATTGAGAACACAAATCAATAACATGCATCAAGATTCAACACACATACACAAATATTTATCTAGGGGAAAGAAACTGCTCAAAACCCCTTACTATCTGTATTGCATTAATCAAAGAATATGGATGAATACAATATTCTCTACTCAAGATTGAGCTCAACCTACATTTGTATCTTCTATCCCCTGCCTAAATGACCGACCTAGACCAATACTTAGCCAAAATTTTGAGCCCCCAAGCTCATATTTCCTTGCGTTGTTCCTCAAGGAATTAGCCCCCTATCATTTAGGAATTTCCTCAACCTAGATTGCGCAATTCCTATAGGTATTTCTTTGACTACATGCATGACCTGTACAACTTGGAATAATTTACAACTGATAGTACACTGCCCTTGAACTCCAATCTCAACTTGGTAACTCAAATTCTCTGCATGCAACACTTATTTTGGGTTGATTGATCAGTTAACTAGATGATCACTCAGTGTGAAAAAAGTTACACACCCTTAACTTGAACTCCACTAGTTCTTCTGACAATGAGAACTAGTTACACTGATAATAACTCAAATTCGCTAAAATTGATTTCTACAAATTAGCAATCAATCATGTAGAAATGAACTCAAGTGTCTCCAACTTGAATTTATTGAGTTAACTTAGTGACAAGAGGCATGTCACCTCAGTTAACTACATCCAAGTATTTTTCTTTAATTGAAATTGAAATTTCTCCTAATTTAATCAAGGGAAAATTAAATTAGGAATTTCTTGTTGCATTTTCAACACCTTGGGAAGATAAACCACCCGCTTGATGCATTTAAAATTCCAAATGGGATAATAAAAAAAACAAATCACGTGGATCAATTGAAATATATATCTCCAATGATATTTAGTTTCACCTTCAGGGAATTGAGACTCCAAATGCAACATGCCAAAAGTTGGAAACAATGTTTAGTAAACATAATGAGATTCATCGTTACCAACATGAAAACTAGTTGATCGATTTAAATCCTAATGATTCCTCTCACATTGAACATGTTCTATCTAAGTTGAAAATGCCTAGACTTTGCTTGCATAAGGTAATTTGGTTAAGACATATGACCAACTTATATATACCATTCTGGTTAAATTTGGCATTGCATATTCTAATTTTGTATCTACTTTTCACCCCACCAACGAAAATCTTGTTAGTCAAGGGGTTGTTTACAAAATTCCCTCGTTGGAAGATTTTCATGATCCTTTGATTGGAGAACAAGTTTTTTCAAGGAGTTAAAAGCCTTAATGACACACCAAAAGGATAAATCTAGGTATCTAAAGAATTAAAAGCCACAAAACAACAAACAAAACAAGGGTCCCAAACCCTCTTAGTTGGCTACTACTCCTAATAGTATTAAAATTGAACCAAATCAAAAGGCAAGAACCTTGAGAGACATTGTAATTTTTGTTTTTCTAAATTTGACCATCTAGAGTCTAAATGTTTCAACAAGATGGATGCCTTGAAAGAAACAATGAATAAACACAACATAAATCTTGATCCTTCATCTAACTCTTCTTCTCATGGACATGCACTTTTTGTGCCTAACTTTTTTCCTTTGATGTAGGATCTACTACTTCTTCTAATGAGTGGCTTATTGATTTTAGAACACCCTACGATATGACTAAGGATAAAGTCACCATTTTCACTCTTAATGAATGTAATATCATGAAAATATTTGTTAGTACTAATATATCTCATCATATTGTAGGGCCTATAATATTTCAACTAGATTATGGCCATTTTAATGACCTGTTGTATGCCAAATCTTTTGTTTGAACCTTATATTAATGTATCAAATCACTCATTCAAGTGAAGGTAAAAAATTGAAAAAAATTCACATCACCAAGTTGTGATCAAGGATTTAAATATCCTAACCATATCCCAGAAACTACAATTGTTGATGGTTGTTGGCAAGTTGGAATCATAGATTTGACAATTTTTGTTAGGATATTTACATACTTAGAAGTTACTTAAGCTCAACTTGATATAATGTGTCTTTAGCTAAAAGTGTGTTTCTTAGTATGTCTCTTTAGTATGCATTAGTTGCATGTGTAATTCTACATTCATGATATGTTCTAGACATAGAGTTATATTATGGCTCATATTCTCTTCGATACTAATGGATATTCATATGTGGCTTAACACTTGATTGACCTATGATCTCTACTTAAAGAGCATGTAAGGTCATTTTTGATGATTGATTGTTAGAAACTCTCTTGCACACATTTTCTTGTGCATTAATAACATTTCATCGGGTGGCCAAATTAGTTAGGACCATGGAGTTTTTTATTCTTAAAGGGTTTAAACGATGTAAAAATATTGGTGTTATGATCTTTGATCTGGTTGTGTGAGTGACTACTAAATATTTTCACCCTATATGGAATACCCTATTTTCTGAAACATGGTATTGTAGATTGTTTGAAGAGCTTCTCTCAATATTTATTAAGATTTTGGGTTCATGTTGTCACAAAAGTGAAATATAAGTGAATCCTTTTATGCCTCTAAGTAGAATGTGAGACAATTTTTTGCATATTTTACTGATAAACACAGTAAGTACATCTAATAAGGCCTTAGTGGCCCCAAAAAAAGATAAAACCAAGCATCCCAAGAAGAACCATCCTCGTCATAATAAGAAAAATAAGGGTCCTAAACCATCTCATTTAGCTTATATTCTCAATGTTGATAAAGGAAAAATCAAAGAGTAAGAAGATTGATAGGCATTTCTATTTTTGTGGGAAAGGTGATCATTTGGAGTCTAAAATTTTTAACAATATGAAGACCTTAGAAGTAACAATGAAGAAACACAACATCAATCTTGATTCTTCTCCTCATGGACATCCAATTTTTGCTTATGGTTTCTCTTTCAATCTAACCTCTACTTTTTCTTCTAATAAGTGACATATTGATTCCGGATCATCTTATAATATGGCTCAGGATAAAGCCATTTTTTCTACTCTTTATGATTATAACACTAAACAAATATTTGTTGATGATAATAAATCTCTTAGTGTTGTAGGGTCTAGAACAATCCAAGTGGATAATGGTCATTTCAATGACGTATTATGTGTTCCATGTCATTATTGCAACCTTATATTAGTATATCATTCATTCATTCAGGTGAAGGTAAACAATAAAACTTTCACCTTGCTAAGTTGTAATAAAGGATTTAAAATATCATAAGCATGTTTTTGTCACTATGTACAAGTTGGAAAACTTTGGGTCATCATATTTTCCCTAAATTTTTATTACTTATTGTGACAACTTGAGAGAACTTTGGCATGAGTGATTTTGTCATCTAAACTATCACTAATTGCAACAACTATGTAATCAAAACATGGTGACTAGTTTTCCTCTCATTTTTTGTAAAGATGATGTTTGTGTGAGTTGTGTTCTTGAAAAACATCATCCGTAAAATTCTAACAAACATGCTCTTAGCACACCTTACCCCCTTTTCATCTTGTTCATAGTGATTCATGTGCTCCACTTATTTCTCATTCTTTCTCTAGGTATAAGTACTTATTAACATTCATTGATGAATTTTCCAAACACACTCAAGTTTACTTGTTAAAACTTAAAGAGTGGAGTTTTTCACATGTTTTTGGCCTACAAGGCCTTTGTATAAGAACAATTTAGACATCAAATAGAAAGGTAAAGAACAAATAATGGAAGTGAATATGTCAATGAAAAATTCAAAACTTATCATACTGCATAGAGCAGTCAATTCAATATATTGTTCCATATACAATATATAAAATGAATCAACAAAATATATATTGTAGTGATTAACACAACAAGTGCATATAAAAATAACTTAGTGTCCCAACAAAAAATATAAAACCAAGCATCCCATAAAGCAATATCCTCACAATAATAATCAAACTAAGGGTCCAAACCTTATTAAATAGATTCTACTCCCAATGGTGATAAAGGAGTAAAATCCAAGTGTAATAAGATTGATAGACATCGTTATTTTTGGGAAGGGCAGCCATTTAGAGTCTAAATTTTTTAATGACATGGATACCCTAGAAGCAACAATGAAGAACCACAACATCAATTTTGATTATTCTTCTTCTAACACCTCTTCTTATGTACATGCCCTTTTTGTTTCTAGTTTCTCTTTCAATCCAACCTCTACTTTTTCTGATGAGCGACCTGTCGATTATGATGAGTGATTTGTTGATTATGGAGAATATTTTCATATGGATAAAGATAAAGCCATTTTTCTACTATTTATGACTATAACACCAATAAAATATTTATTAGTGATGATATATTTGTTAGTGCTATATATTTTGGAACAATTCAAATAGCTAATGGTCATGTTAATGATGTATTATGTTTTCCATTTTGGATCGATGGAGCTCTAAAAACGTGCGAAACTAGGGTTTGTTGCAGGATTTCAGAGGTTGGTGCCATGGAGGGGCGAGAAGGGGGGAGCTCCACTCCCTCCTATAGTCATGTTGTATCAAACCGCTTCAAGAAGCCCATGGAAGCGGAAATAGGGGGTACAGACAGAGGAAAACAGGAAAACAACAGAGCACAGAGGTAAGCAGAAACACAGGAGGAAGTCAAAAGAGAGAAGCGTACATGAGTAGACATTCAGAAAGCTGACCCCAGCAGTAGGACAGGACCATGTAAACCTAAGGCATCCATCACACCCCCTGTGGTGCTAAGTGATCTAGCGCTACAGGCACACAAAGAGCATATGGCGACTTATGCAGTGATATGTAAATTCATGGGGTTCTAGCCAATGGAGAAGGCACCACACACATGGATAAAGAACCATTGGAAACCTAAGGGAGAAATAGAGCTACACCTTGGATCCAAGGGTTTCTTCACAGTTGTGTTTTCGAACCTAGTAGATAAAGATAAGGTGTTTGAAGGAGGTCCTTACTTCTATGCGGCTGTAAGCCTCTATCTGAGGCCATGGGTAATGAACTTTGTTCCAGAGAGAGAAACATTTACATCGTTGTTGGTGTGGGTAAGACTATATTCCCTACCTCTAGATTACTGGCTGCCAGAATCGCTAAAAGCCATAGGTAATAAACTAGGGAATTTTTTAAAAATATCAGAAGCCACTCTGCGAGGAAAATATACCTCCTTTGCAAGAATATGTGTGGAAATGGACCTTTCTGGGGCTTTTCCGGATGAAATGATTTTAGAGGTA
>APFE031431446.1:36122-81511 GCA_000404065.3 Pinus taeda
GACCTAGAAAAGGCTTATGATAAGCTAAGTTGGTCTTACATCAGGGAAGTTCTAATAGCTTATGGATTCGACCATAACTGGATAAGATGGGTAATGGCCCTTGTAACTACCTCCAGTTTTTCAATCCTGTTAAATGGTTCACCTTCCACAACCTTGAAACCTTCGAGAGGTCTCAAATAAGGAGATCAACTCTCGCCCTTCCTCTTTATTCTCATGATTGAAGGGCTTGGCAATGCTATCAAATTTGCCAAAGCAGAAGGCCAAATCCAAGGTCTCGAACTTACCATGAATGGAGAGGCTTTGACCCATCAACAATTTGTGGACGATACCATGCTGCAGGGTACACCCACGGTTAAGGAAGCTCTAGCCTACAAACAAATCCCGAACGACTTTGCAAAGGCTACAGGTACAAAGGTAAGCATTTCCAAATCAAAGATCTTCTTTTTTAATACCGACATTGCTATTCAGAGACATATTTCTAGAATTCTAGGCTTTCAGAGAGATATGATACCCTCCAAATATTTGGGAGTACCTCTAACAGACAAACCTCTGAGAAAGGAAGTTTGGGAGCCTGTGACCAATAAGCTCTAGGAAAAAATCCGGAAATGGTAAATAGGTCTTTGAATTTAACAAGACGATTAGTGCTCACAAAAGTTGTCCTTCAAACAGTTCCCATCTTTATGTTTTCAGCCCTTCCAGCTCCTAAAGGAGTTATGCAACGATGCAGAAATATCCAAAGAGATTTTCTTTGGGGCAAAGGGGAAGAGAAAAAAAATGGGCTTTGGTAGCCTGGGAAAAGATCTGTAAACCTAAGACACATGGAGGTTTGGGACTTGATGACCTTGAAATACTTAACAAAATTTTGGGTGCAAAACTATGGTGGAGATGGCTAAAAGATTCGGCTTCACCTTGGGCCGAACTTTGGAAACAGAAATATGCAAGAAATTGGCAAGAAAGGGATCACATTAGAATGTCTGGGCTCATCAAAGGCTCCCACATTTGGAACAAAGCTTGGGAGAATAGAGCCATTGTTGAGAAACACAGTTTCTAGGAAATAAGAGTTGGAAACCTTGCTTGGTTTTGGGAAGATAATTGGAAATAGGAACCTAAATTGTTAAGAGAAGAATTCACCAATCTCAAGAACGATACTGACAACAAAGGGTTAATCAGGGTAAATGACTTATGGGATCAGGAAAGAAGCGAGGGTAAATGGAGAGTATGGAAGAATCTGGTATATAGTGATGACTCCTCGTTGAAGGCATAAGCAGAAGCTTTAACAACCATCTTGGATTAGAGAAAGATTATGACATCAGCTGATTTAGACCAACTGAGATGGGGCAAAAACAATGAAGGAAATTTTAACCTCAAAGAGGTCAAGCACATAACCCTTGGACTTGACTATCCAAACCTTGATTGGGTATGGAAGGACCTATGGCAGAACCAAAGCTGGATGAAAATCAAATTGTTCATGTGGTTAGTGCAGCACAAAAAAATTCTGACCTCGGAAAACCTTAGGAAAAGAGGGGTATCCGACCCATCTAGATGCCAGCTATGTGAATTACAAGAAGAAACTATGGATCACCTACTTAACTTCTTCCCATTCACATCCACCTTGTGGAAATGGGTAGCTTCTATATTCAGACAAACAAACAGGGACATGGGCAGCATTACCAGTACTTTGAAGAAGTGGAGGAAAAATTTCTTTGACAATGAAATAATCAACAAATCTTGGGCTTTAGTTCCGGGCTTTCTAATCTAGGATGTCTAGAAATAATGCAATAATAGAATATTCAAGAACAGGAAAGGTTCTCCCCAGAACATCATGGCTCAGATTTTAAGGCAACTCAATGAGACAATAGGGACACTCATTAAAAATCCCCTTGAGGACAAACCAAAAGATTCAGATGTGCATATACTACTGCATTTGGGTCTTCAGGGGCTTGTCTTATGTGGCAAAAACAAGAATGTAAGTCCTATAATAACTGATAAGGATTTCTGGCAACCCCCCCCCAGGGGATTTTTGAAATGCAATATAGATGGGGTCTCAAAAGGAAACCTGGGTATGGCAGGGTATGGAGGAGCTAAGAGATGAAAAGGGTTTCATAAAACCATCTTTCATAGCCATTTGGGAAAAGCCACTAACAATATGGCAGAGCTTATGGCTCTTGAGCAATGTCTAGAAATCTTGGCGGACTCAAATCTCCATAATACCATAATTGAAGTTGATTCCAAATTGATTATTAATTTGGTCAAGAAAATTTGCTATGGCTCTGCTCTAGATAAAGTCTCGAGACATTGGCAGCTTCTGCAAGTGTATCAACGGATTCAATCCCACCTGTAGAACATGAGAACCCTTAGTTTTATGCATGTGCACCGAACAACCAACAAAGTAGTAGACATATTAGCTAATGAAGGCGTGATTTGTGCCAGGAGCAATAAAATTTATGATTGGATAGAGATCCCCCTAGGCAGATTAAGGGAAGAGTGTATGAGACAGGCGAGTACGGACATGGAGCTCTATCAAAGCAGAGGAAACTAGAAGGATGTAGACTAAAGGAAACATGGGTATTTTGATCTTTTATGGTGAAGAAGTGCATGGATATCTGGTCTGATGGCGGGAATATGTACCCTAAACCCTTCATACCCAAATTTTTCGGGCGGGAGTCAATTTAAATGACAAGTCTTTTTATGAAAACGAAATTCTCTAAAGAAGATCGCCTTGAATTAGCTTTTCCAGGCGCTGGGTTAACATGCTAGCAGTTAGGCCAATTTGAAGCAATCCTAGGGATTTCGCATGGCAACTTGCAAGGAGGTTACCATGCCTATTGGATCCGAACTTAAATTAAAATATGGCTTTATTGGACTTCGGGTCCGGGTGCGGTGTTATCTACCATGCTTGTTTTTCTTCAAGATTGGGATTGGTGGATTTCGAGCGGTCTACATGCTCGAGGGTTATCCCCCCAGGCGGACCCGAAATCATTATATGGTGGTCTCTATTTCCTCATCGGGTCCGATTCAAGAATTAAAGAGTTTACATTTTTATTTTCGATATAGAGCCTCATTTGTCAGATCTCTGAAGGCAGATCGAACAATCTCGATGATTGATTGTATTTTGAAGGTCTCGTGGTTTTTTGTGGGCCCTGGGCCCAGATTTTGAGCCTCGATGCCCAAGGCTTTGTGTGGCTCGTTAACTCTATGGCCGACATCTCCTTTGGGTTTGTTTTACTTCATGTAATTTATGTTTTTTCGATACATTTGAATAGAAGGACCGACTCGTGCTTCAACAAAAAAAAGATGTATTATGTGTTCCAAGTCATTCTTGCAACCTTCTATCAGAATTTTAAATCACTCATTCAAGTGAAGTTAAACAATATAGATTTCACTTCACAATGTCATAATAAATGATTTTAAGGATTTTAAGGATTTTAAGCATGTCATTTCCACTAGAATATTTTATGATATTATTGGATTGTGCAAGTTTGATGACTTTGGGTCATCATCTTTTCCCTCTGTTTTTATTACTCATAGTGATGACTTGAGAAAACTTTTGGCATGAGTAATTTTGTCATCTAAACTATCACTCATTGCAACAACTATGTAATGAAAATATGGTGAGCGTTCTTCCTCTTGTTTCTTGTAGAGATGATGTTTGTGTCGGTTGTGTTCTCGAAAAACATCATCAATACAATTTTGACAAACGTGCCTCTTAGCATGCCTCCCTTCCTTTGCATCTTGTTCATAACTATTCGCGTGGTCCATTTTTTTCTCCTTCTTTCTCTCAGTACAAGTAATTCTTAACTTTCATTGATGACTTCTCCAAACAAACTTGGGTTTACTTCTCAAAACTCAATAGTGAATTTTTTGACATGTTTTTGGCCTACAAGTCCCTTGTAGAAAAACAATTTAGACACCAATTACAAAGGTTAAGAATAAACAATGGAAGTGAATATGTCAACAAAAAATTCATAGCTTACTGCATTACACAGAGCATCTAATGCAACATAATTTTCTATATACACCACAACAAAATGGTGTTGTTGAGAGAAAAATCACACTTTAAAGGAAATGACCAATTGTATGATTCAAAATAAAGGATTAATTATTCATTTTGGGTAGAAGTAATCAGTTGTGAAAATGAATATCAAATCACACTCCCACAGAGGATTTAAAAATATAACATCGAAATAAGAATGGAATAAAATTAAGCTAGACATAAGCCATTTCTATGAATTTGGTACTAGAGCACGAGATCACATTTTTAATGAAAAACGGAAAGCCTTACATCCTAAAAGTGAGAAATGTATTTTTGTTGGATATTATGAAGATGCAAAAGTATATAAACTTATTCAACTTCATTTGAAAAATGGAATAATCATTAGAAGAGATGTTAAATTTGATAAAAATATATTTTATTACGAGCCTAATTTAGTGTTTGCACCATCTTTATCTCGTGATCCATCTTTGGTGCTTGTGAAAAATTATATTCCTATCATGGTTTTGATCCATATTGAATCATTATATTATTTTTCATCCGTCTTGATGCTTTTATATTGGATAAAATGGAGGAATCAACTCATGGGACCATTTTTACTGATATGTCTTAGTTTGGTGAATGGGGTCTCAAATCTTCTGGAAGTTGTTAGAGGAATTAAACAATGTTTTTTTAGGGTTTTTTTTTTTTTTTTGCTTAAGTACAAAACCCCATATCTCTATTATTCACACAAATAATTTTCCAACAACATAGGAAATGCCTCAATCAGGGTTTGTATGCAAAATTTATGCCACCTGAAATTTGACCTTCCTCTTTAATCTACCATGATTTGAGAGGATGACATATCATCCCCAATTATTTATTAAATAAAGGGGATATCCACATGATATTGATGAATAAGGATTTGAAATATTCAATTGTAAAGTTAGTTAAGAGTTGGAATCAAACTTATCCACTAGTAGGCTATTGGGTTGTGTTATAACCGAGCCAAAAGGAGGAAAAGGGGTTCCATTTTGTTTGAGTGTAATTTTTTCCATAGATGTAGTTGAGAGTGGATAGGGAGAGAGAAAACATAGATGGTTTTTATCTTGTAGCATCCCATGAGCCACAAACCCCACTCCTTTATACTTACAACAATTTCCATTCAAAGAAAGAGAGAGTACAGTAGCCTCAACTTCCAGCTAAGTTTTCTCCTAGAAGGGTTTCCTAGGTAATATCTTTCATTATTATGGTTTGGGAATGGTTTTTATATGTGTTACCTATTTTCTACATAATTACAATTTTCATGCATACACAAAAAACAATGATTAATAAATCCAGAAATATAAGGAGATATTAACCCTCATATTGTAGATTTGGATTTTCAAATATATTTTAGTACATATTTTGTGATGATCTGTCTAATGGAATATCCATTCCAATTTAGAAATGACGTTTCTTCTTCCCATGATGATAGTGAGGATGAATATACACCTTTTATTTCTCACCTTGCTTTAGATGATTGCATTGAACATGAACCTGCACTAGAATCACAACTTCCCAAATGGGTCCATTCAACACAAGAAGAAGTTGGTGATCTTTATAGTGGTCTTATAGATCAATGTAATACTCATTAAAAATTACAAAATTCATCCTCTCTTTTGGTTCAAGTTCTAGAGACTCATGATCTGGAAACATTTGTAGAAACTTCAATCTATTCAGATTGTAATGCAATAATGAATGAAGAATATTGTTCCTTAATGGTGAACAGTACTTGGGAGCTTCGCCCTCAAGTTCCAAAAGTAAGAAAACTTATCAAATGTAAATGGGTGTATAAAATTAAATATGAATAAGATGGAAGTGTTGAAAGAGAAGGCCCAGTTAGGTGCTAAATATTTTATCAAGTTGAAGGAATTGACCGCAATGAAACCTTTTCCATTGCCAACAAAATGAATTCCATTTTCCTTGTTCTATCCCTTGTTGTCTCACATGGATGGGAGGTCTATCAAAAAAATGTTAAATTTTCCTTCTTGAATGGGGACCTATAAGAATAAATATACATGGAAAAACCCCTGAATTATGTTTAGTGTGACTCAAACATTGTTTTCCGCCTTAAGAAATCTCTCTATGGTCTTAAATAAGCTCATCAAGCTTGGTATGCAAAAATGAATAGCTTTATTTGTGACATTCACTTCTATGGATGTCATTATGACCCTAATGTATACACTAAGTAGGAAGCCATTTAATAATCCTTATTATTTATTTTGATGACCTTATCTTCATTGGTAGTAACCCTAAAAGTTTAACCCATGCGAAATCAAGCTTTAAGAATAACTTTGAAATGAAAAACTTGGGTTATCTACATTATTTCTTTGCCATACAAGTATTCCAAACCAAGGAAGGAATCCATTTTTTTTAATCTAAGTATGCATGTGACCTTCTTTGTTGCTTCTTCCCCCCTTCTTCCTTCTATTCTAGAGTCAAACTTGTTGCTAATTGCACTACCCCTGAAGTTGACGCAACTCTGTACTATTAATTAGTTGGTAGCCATTTATAGTTGACTCATACTTGTCATGCTATTTCCTTGTTGTTGGTATTGTTTCCCAATATATGAAAAAACCTCATAAATGTCATTATAAAGAAACAAAAAAAGGATAATTTGGTATATGTGAGGTATAGGTTATCTTGGGATACATTATCATTTAGAGGGGACTCCTTTGTTGTTTGGTTTCACTTATTCAAATTGGGTTGGTGACCCTGATGATTAGAAGTCTACTAGATGTTATGTTTTTAATCTTGGTTGTGAACATGTCACCTGGGCTTGTAATAAGCTACAAGCTATTACACTTTCTTCAATAGAAGTAGAGTACCAAGAAGTGGCTAATTCAGGACAAGAATCCTCGTGGATGCAATAGATCCTTTCAAATTTTGATTCCAACATTAGTATATGACCACCCTCTAATGAAACAATCAAATTGCCATCAATCTCATCAAAGATATAGTTCAACATCAATGTAGCAAACAAATTGAGTTGCAAATGCACATCATTAGAAATCTCATTCAGGGTTATTAAAGTGTTATTTTTCCAAATAAATGATTAAGTTGCGGTCATTTTCATAGTATTTTACAAAGCCAAAATTCTCTAAAATTTGATTTATTTTGGGAGTTCAAAATGTTTTCATTTAGGAGGGCAGACTCTAAATCCTCCTTCCTTCACTTATTATGTCACCTTTTTAAATCCTTCAATCCTGTCTCATGTTGTTCTTAAGGGGAGATGTTAGGATATTTAGACACTTAGGATTTAGTTAAGATCAACTTAGTATAATGCCTTTTTAGGTAAAACTGTGTTTCTTTAGTATGCATTAGTTGCATTGTAATTCAATAATCATGATATGTTCTAGACATACAACAATACAACAACTTATATTCTCCTCAATACTAATAGATATTCATATGTTCCATATCATTTGATTTAATCATGATCTCTATTTAAATAGCATGTAGGGTCATTGTTCATGATCAATTTTGATAAACTCTTCCACGTATTTTATGTTACATTAATAAAATTTATCCAAGTGGCCATGTTGGTTGGGGTCGTGAAGTGTTTCCCTCTTAGCTGGTTTAAACCATGTAAAAATGCTAGTGTCATGATATTTGATATGGTTTTGTGAGAGGTTACTAAAGATGTTCATCCTATATGGAAAACCTTATTTTCAGAAACAACTTTGGGTCATCATCTCCTCTATTGGTTTTTATTGGTCATCATGATGACTTGATAATTTTTTTCCATGAGTGACTTGGTCATCCAAACTATCATTGATTGCAACAACTATTAATAAGAGTATGGTGACTAGTCATCCACTTGTTTCTTGTAGGGTTGATTCTTTTCCCAATTGTGTTCACAATAGAAATAATTAGAACAATTTTGACATATGTTCCTTTTAGCCTTATCTCCACCCCATTGCATCTTGTTCATAACAATTTGTGTGGTTTTCTTACTTATGCTTCATCTTTGGATTTAATTACTTCTTAATTTTATGAGGAATTGTGTTTAAGAAAAAATATCAATGTCTTTTACAAGTCACCAAGGAAAGAAAACCACACTTACAGAAAATTAAATATCACACTTGCACAATTGAAAAAACACACTTATACCTAGTGGGCCCAAAAAATTAATGTTGTAACCCCCAATATAGATAGAATAATCGACATGTGAAGAAATTGAATCACACAGGAAGTAAAGTGGTGACTTACTCAAGGTGTATGTTGATCTTGATCCCTTGAAAAAAGATGCATATGTAACGGTGAAATGTTGATAACTCGTAATATACAGAATCCAATCCAACTGAATATATTAAAGGCAATGTTGAAAATCTAGAAAATAGAGTAATGAAAGACAATATTTAGAAAAATAGAATAAGTTACATATTCAAGTCTCCAAGTTGCAACAATATAAAGAAACAAGACTAGTTTTCAAATTAATTGGCAACACAAAGGAATAAGGTTATTGATCTTGATTAACGAGTTGCAACAACGTACAAGAATAAAGTAACTTATTAGACTAGTGAATTGCAATAGTGTATAGAAACTAACTTATCAGATTAGTGAGTTGTAGCACAACAAAGTGAGTTATCAACTTAAATATTTGCAACAAAACAAAGTAAATGATTGAATTAACAAGTTGAAACAAAAAAATTAATGAGTTGTAGCAATGTAAAGAAACTAAGCTATAGAAATGAAACTAGAACCTAATATATAAGGTTACAAGTAGTACCTAACTAAGGAGGGGGGCTATGTCGTTAAGAAAGGAATTGTTTATAAAGGTATATTGTCGAAGTTAGTAGCACATTGTTCTCATAGAGAAAAACAATAAATGGAACAAAACCATGATCTTGTATTAAGAGAAAGTTTAGAAACAAAAGTACAATTATTTATGTCTTGCCCTATCACGAGTAGAGCGGGGTGTTTTATACACAACATTGGAGTCAAAATTGGATTAAGAGGTCGAAAGACAACCATGATAATCATCATATTCTTAGGTTATTCTTCTTTGTTACAAAAACTCTCCAAAATGTATAAAATATCAAATAAATGCTAACTAAGTTCAATTTTTGTGACAAATGACAGATGTGTCAATCTTATATTGTTGTCAAGATTTACCTGCTCGTGGATGAATACTTCATGTCACTTTATTCATTAGGTGGTAAAATAGTCATCCTATAATTCATGAATGACAATTGTGTGATTGGAGGTTCATTGTGCCAATTGTCACTAAGTGAAAATAGTTATTCTCAATGGATAACTATTAGTGTATTGCAACATCAAGCTTAGTCATGTTGCAACGCTATTTTTGTTGGTTCTAGTGTTTTGCAACAACTAAGTTTCAACTTTTTACCTCGCTATATTGCAAGAATGGAGTTACAACATTGTGCCCCATCAAGTTGCAACAATTAGAGTTCTAGCACTACACTCTATCATGTTGGAGTGGCATGTTGTAGCTCTAGACCCTATTCATGTTGCAAAAACTGGAGTTGTAGTTCCTCTCCCTATATTCATGTTGTAACAATGAGAGTTGTGACACCTGCTCTATAGTTGTATTGTAGTGGAAAGAGTTGTAACAATGAGGTACGTGGGTGTTGCAGGAATATGAAGGTGTTGCTACAACCTAAAAGTGTTGCAGCAACACACAAGGGTATTGCAACAATTTTTTTCACCTTTTCTTCATGTGTACCTACTTTAGCCTTCATGAAGTAGTTCCCATAGATTCGCATAGGTTAGCATAAAAAGGTAAATTCCTCCCTAAATACATAAGAATGAACTTTAAAGTGACATAGTAAGAAGATAATTGTATCCTAATAAAAAATGCATCAATATGGGAAAAATCGGTGATAGGTTGGTATGAAAGGGAAAAAAAGTGCTCAAGAAGGTGTTGGACGGGCATTAAAATGATGTCAAATTAGGTGCCAATCTCCCCATAACTAAAATTGTTGCATGTCCTTATGTAACCAGGAATTCAATCTAAATTTGATATAGTCTGGCTCCCATGGATATTGCTAATACTCTAGTCAACTTCCCCTAGTTCATGGGCATGATAGGAGCCCTTCTCATTTTCAACCTCCCTCCAATAGGCAAGCTCTTCCTTCCTAGTCCCATTCTATTCTCTCTAATATCTCGGGGAAGGAAGCCAAATCATAAGATAGTAGAAATTGAGGCCTACCCACATATTTCCATAATTTTCCATGCATTTTATATATCGATGCCCTCTCTCTAGTACCACTGCAAGATTACTAGAATTGAAGAGGTCCTTTCAATACGTGTCCCTTTGGCCTGCTTTCATCACTAAGTACACCCTTCCATAATTTTATTTGATAATATATCAATATGTGTTCTACAATGATAATGGTTTCTTGTCTATTTTGGGCCTTAACCTTTGTGTGTTGTTGGGATTTCACCTAGCTATAATGTGCGAGGAGGAAGTCCTTAGGCCTATACTACTCCCATCTAATCAATAGATTGCATTTGAATTTATTCTTGAACACCTTGTGAGAAATTGGATAATCATTGTGGTTATTTGGGTAAGACACATAGGATTTTAGCTAAACATCTCCTACAAAATGGATGGGATTCAAAATTGGGTCATGGTTAGGAAAAATGTTATGCTGGTATTGTTGGAAAATGTAACTAGTTTTGGTCTTCATAATTGTCATTGTACTTATGTCAATATGTATATATTATGTAATAAGCAAAAGAAGAAAGAAAAATTATTATTTTAAAGCATGGGTTTCATGCTTATTTTAAATGGTCTTCTAAGTAAAGCATGTTCTTCATTATTCTATGGTTTTTCATATCATAAGATTTATTGTCATGAGCCACGAGAGTCAATTTCATGTATATAAGACCCATTTGGGAAAGATGTACCATGTAAGAGAATTTATTTTGAGTCAAGACTATCAAAATAATTCTCTTAGCACAAGTCACCCCTACCAGGGATAAGACAGCCCAAAGAGGGCTATTTGACCTCCTCAAATGAGTATAAATAGAATTTTCTTGACCCCTTTTGGCATAAAAAAATCAATCTGCAATCAAGAAGTTTGATCTAGGGTGTGAAATCCAAGAAGGAAGTCAAGAAAGGAAAGAAGAAAAGTAGTTGAAGCAAGAAGAAAATAAAATTGAGTTTTTGGTTAAGTTTTTCCCTAGTTTTCTCTCACACGTGTGAATATTCTAATTTTTTGCAGGGCCCTAAGTTGTAGACCTACTGCAGGTCTGAAATATTGATGCTGGGGGTTCAAATTTTGAGTTTGGTGTAGTTATGGAAGGGTTTAAGTCTTGTTGACTTGGTTGGACTTTGACCTAATTGGAAGGGATTCTTGGAGGGATGACTTGGTGCCAGATGAGCTTTTGTTCTTGATGTTTGGGTCTTGGTTTTCTCATTTGAAGCAAATTCTATAGGAAGAGAAGATATTTTCTGGGTTTTCCCCTTGGAAGGGGTTTTCCCTGGCTTGAAGCCTAATTTCCGTGTCCATTGTTTTTATTTTTTTAGCACTTGATAATTGTTTTATGAAGAATATTTAATAAATAAACACAAGAATATAAATAAAGTTCACATGTAAATATTAAGGTCAAGGAGAAATTGAATTAATAGTTTCCCTATTGCATTCTCCAACATGGTTTCAGAGCTAAGGTGAACAAAATAATGCATCTGGAAGGACACAAAGAAGGGTATGCTTGTCAAGGGGAATAATTTATAGAATGACACAAGGAAAGAAGAAGAATACCTATTGATCAAGAAAAGGGATTTCCACATCAAGTTTTTGTTGAAGAAGATCTCATCGTTAAGATCTCATTAAAGGAAGGAAGGACAAGTATTTGTTGAAGATTCTCTAGTGCATCATCTTGAAGAAGGGGAAGCATCAAGGGATATTGATATCATCATTAATTCTTTAAATTTGTTTGAATACATCATTGTTGAAGGCATCCTAGAAGACATCTTTATAGGACATCTTTGAAGTTTACTTGGAGACCTCGAAAAACATCAAGATAGTTAGAGACATCATCAAGAAGGAGGACTCTGGGTTGGCAAGTAAGTAGTATATTGTTTTCTCTGTCCCAATCTACAGATAACATATCTACATTCTACAAGGAAAGAAACAAAATCATTGGATCGACAAAATTCTTAGAATGGAAGAAGAGGATTGATTTGGCACTCACAAAAAAGGAAGTCATGGAGTATGTCTTGGGAGAAGTAGTCATACTAGAAAAAGGGAAGATTCAAGAGTTATAAAAGTACAATAATGGAGAAGTAAGGGAACAAAGGATCATTGTTGAATCCAACAAATATAATCTTTTTCACTTTGTTTCTGATTTGAAGACTTCAAAGGCTATGTATGACAAGTTGGTAAAGTTGTACTCTATAAGTACACAAGGTCAAAATATTTCCTTGAGGAATCAACTATATATAATAGGTAAATCAAAGGATGAAGACATGGCCACCTATGTAATGAATATCTCACAAATAAGAGACCATTTACAAGGGCTTGGGGAGACTGTTATAGATTCTGAGATGACTATCTCTGAATTAAAGTCTTTGCCATCTAATTGGAGTAGTTTTGCAACGAGCTTCTAACCAAAAGAAATATTCTAAACCCTTCGATGAATTATGGGCTCAATGTATCTTGGAAGAATATAGGATCAAGGAAAATGATGATACTGAATCAAATGAAAGATCTCAAGCCTTCATTGCAAGAACCAAGAAGTTGAGGAAAGGAAATTTTGGAACGTACAAGAAGAAGACAAACATGTCCAAGATTCAATGCTTTGGATGCAATGAGTATGGACACTTTAAAAGTGATTTTCCAAACAATAAAGTGAAAAAAAAGGAATGAAATAAGTGAAGTTCACATAGCTAAGGAAAGGGGTAACCTAAGAAGAAGTCGGAAGTCTCATCTCTGTCATGTTCTCTATGGATTTTTGTCTTTCTTTCATTAAGTAGAAAGTAGAGTAGCATGCATTATTACTCTAGAATATTATTGGTTTTGTAAAAGGCATGGCATCATAGATAGAAGCACATAATAGTAGAAATATTATAATCTACTTGTTTAACGTTCTTTTGGAAATATCATCTAGTTTAAAGAGAATGAGAAGTTTGGAACCATATTGCATATTATAGTTCATCCAAGTATTTTCTAACATCATGTTTGAGGTAGTCACTTTTCAAAAAAGGATCCTCAATATCCTATCAGAATCATCATTATGGAAGATTTTTGGAAGAAAAATAATGATTGGTATATATTCCTTCTAGTTTGGAAACAATATTTATAAAGGATGAAGGAATGTTATTGGTCAAGTTACAGTATGAAAGAAATAATGAAAGCATTTCTCTTCTTAGAAAATGAAACTTATCTTTGATAGGAATAAGAAGAAATCTCATTCAAAGGATGGCTAGATGATTATATGAAAGAAAAGGTATGCATATTTGAAGTTATTCTTCCCTAGAGCATGGTTCATATCTACAAGAATCACAAAGGAATAATTAATTATGAATGTTCTTGGTAAGTCTTCCATATGGCTATATAATGCTCGAAAGAAAAAATTTGACATACTTTGGAATGGATGGAGATCAAGACTCTCTCACAAAATTTCATGGCATATAAAAATGTTGATCAACATCAGTATAGTGTTTGGAAGAAAGAAAGGGATTTAACAATGACAACTCTAAGGAAAATATTGTAGCTTGGTAATCAAGTTCGATCCAGGGGAAGTCTGGTTAAAATGAATGCATGGAAGTATTCTTATATAATGCATATATGGATTATATTAGAGGATGTTGATCTCAAAGGACTCAAGTATGCAAATATTTTGATGAAAGGGGCCATCAAGATAATGTAAGTTTAATATTTATATTTTTATATTGGTTATTTGGTTAACATAATTATTTTTCTACCTGGAAGGATACTGCAGGAATACATTATGACAATTCAGGTAAGTTCAACCGGTGGTGATGGGCTTGATTCAAAGAACATATGAATTGAGTAAATGGTTTTGACAATCCTTGGAAGGTCATGTAGTCAAGGTGTTCACATCATCACCTTGATATTGAAAGGTATTAGTATAATAAGATAACCTAATGTTCATGTTCGTACATCAACAAAGATCACTTTTATGAGGGTGATATGACTAACTTTAAGTTTTACAAGGCTCAACATAATGGCTTCATTGAGGATAGTTGGAGGAAAGTGATGCATAAATGTGATGGCCTGAACCTTGTCACATGATTAAAGAAATAAAATGGCTCCATAATATCCAAGAAGTAAGAAGCTCAATATGATGAGATACAAATGGGAAAAAGGGAGCCTTGCAACTATCTCCATGAAGAACTGATAACTAATGCATTTATGAATAAAATCTAAAAATCTTGTGGATATGACTTCCCAACTGAAAGGAAGTCAGGAATATCCTCTATATTTGAGAGGGAGTAAAGAAGTTTCCTTAAATAGGCGCAAGGATATATTCACTAATCAATAGGGAATGAGGATCTACTCTTTGGTTGAGAGGGAGTGATGATGAACATCACATTTGTATTATCTCCATGTGTCATGCACTTAACCAGGACTAACAATGATAAGTCTTAGTGAAGGCTTTGATGGGAGAATAAAGAATAGAGGATTGGATAAGAATTTGTGATTTCCTAGAGGATAGAAAAATCCAAGGTAGGAAATGGACCAACACTCTTTGAGGATTGGATAGGTATCCAAGACAAGAGTGGTTGAAGAGGACCTATATCCTTTGATGATTGGGAATCCAAGATAAGAATAGTCCTAAAAGTACATACCTAGTGAACATACGAATGGGGTATGTGCTTTCTAGAGGTAGTGTGGTATCTCATGTAAAGCCTCCCAACATTATGCTCTATTATAAGAAAGCAATTTTCAATTTAAGGCCTTACTATGTTGACAATGTTGGTCATGCTGATTATTTAAAGATGGCTTACCAATTTGACTCTTCTTATGAGAACTCTTCATTTTGAGAATAAATGTGTTTGGGGTGTACAATTATGAATATATCCCTAGTTACGAGGGAGTGTTGGAAAATGTAACTAGTTTCAGTCTTCATAATTGTCATTGTATTCATGTCAATATGTATATATTATGTAATAAGCAAAAGAAGAAAGAAAAAATATTATTTTAAAGCATGGATTTCATGCTTCTTTTGAATGGTCTTCTAGGTAAAGAATGTTCTTCATGCTTCTAGGGTTTTTCATGTCATAGGATTTACTGTCATGAGCCAAGAGAGTTAATGTCATGTATATAAGACCCATTTGGGAAAGATGTACCATGCAAAATAATTTGTTTTGAGTCAAGACAATCATAATAAGCTTCCTAGCACAAGTCATCCCTATCGGAGACAAGTCGACCCAAAGAGGGCTATTCGACCTCCTCATATGAGTACAAATAAAAGTTTCTTGACCTCTTTTGCATCAAAAAATTGATCTTCAATCAAGAAGTTTGATCTGGGGTGTGAAATTCAAGAAGGAATTCAAAAAATGCAAGAAGAAAAGAAGTTGAAGTGAGAATAAAGGAAAATTGAGTTTTTGGTCAAGGTTTTCCCTAGTTCTCTCTCACACGTGTGAAAATTCTGAGTTGTTGCAGGGGCTGAAGTTGCAAACCTACTACAGGTCCAAAATGTTGAAGTTGGGGGAAAACATTCCGAGTGATCCATATCTTTTAACTTTAAGGATGCATTTAGAATTGCATATAATAGAGCATGTTAACTAGGTAAGTTAAACCACATGAAGAAGAAGCGGAAATACATAAGAAATCATGAGTTCAAAGACACTTCAATTTGATTATGAAGTTAACCCAATGTGGGCTACGTCTCCTTTCCATGCTCAACAGTGGGGAGGCCTTCTTTTATTAAGTGACATCAAAGAAACCAAGTACAAGAAACTTTACAAAAATGACCGTTATACCTCCAATCCAGATGAAGGCCTGAAAATGGAGAGCTCAGATGAAGAAATGAATGCCACCATTATATTCTTGGTGAGAAAACGTAAAAAATCGACTACAAATTTTTCCAATTCTGACAAAGTCACCTTCAACACCCCAAGATTCCCTTGGATCAGGGCTCCACCCTCTGCCTGGATCAAGGTTCCTCCCTCTCTAATATGCCTCCATTTCCCGTCGACTGGCATTTAAAAACATATATATAAAATTTTGGGATGATGTTTCCATGTAGGTTAGTTGACCCGTTGGCAACCGTCGGTGTAATTAGTATTTGGTTGGAGGCAAGCATGGTTCAAACCCCACCCACCCCATATATAACATGAATCTATTTTTGTAATGTGGTGGTTAACATTTGAGGCCCGATGATTATAAAAAATCGTGGTCACATATCATTGTTATATATTTTTTTGTTAATCGCTATGTATTGGCGAATGGACAATGGGTAGGGTTTGCGGGCATGTGGCCCTTACCCACATTTTGTAATGCAGTGGTTACGTGTTATTGTTTTTCATATATATAACTTCGTCTTTTTGTGTTGGTTGTGAGACCGCCCAGTGGGGGCCGACCACGTGGGCTAGGCAGGTTCGAGCCCAACCAGTCTCGACACATCTCTTGTGTTTTATTGTGTGGTGGGCGAGGTCCGCACCACACGGCCCCGACCCAGCCCTTAAATTTTACTTGCCAATTTTTCATATAGTTCAGTGATATGTGGAGTGGGGGTGGCGGGGGTGGTAGCCTACCCCACCACATTTATATTTTTTTTGTTTTTCAATATAACAAAATTGATTTTTGCTGATTTTGTCGATTTTGGGGGTTCATAGATAAATTAGTCCTCGTATAATTTCACCTGCTCTCGGGAGCTAGATTCGGTGCGCCAGTCCTGGTCAAATTGTAGCCTCCTTATGCTTGCCACTTCTCCACTTTGACCAAAACTTTGATCAGCCCTATCTCGTCCATACATACTTGGATTTGAGTGTCGTTCATACCATTGTAATTAGGGCGACGAGCACTATGATCTCGTCCTAGTTTCACTTTCATCTTGAAACTTTTATTTTTGAGCTAGTTTCAAGGCCACTTATACTTTTAGATCCCCCTAGATCATTCCTTCCCACTTAAAGAGCTTTTGGAACGCCAAAATCATGAAAACATCCAACATACTTCCTGTGTCTTTTTCAAACCACACTGTCAACATTTGTATTGCATGCAAATATGGTACATTCTTTGTAATCACATACAAAAACACACATGACTCAAACAACCCCATACTTGCTAAGAGTTTATAACACACACTTTTTGGTCAAGTTTTACATAATAGAAACCAATACCCTAACTACTCTCAAAAGGTCAAAACAAACCATCATGATTGCTTTAGTAAGTGATGGAAAACACATCATCACTTTTACATTTATTCGTAATGCATGATTTGCAAATGGTGGCCATGACAAGCTACTACATCTAGTAAAACCATCTCTTACTTAATAAAGCATACCACCATGAATGTGGTGGATTTGTTTGTTGAACATCTTCACCTGTTGGATTCCTTATCGATGCTTTCTGGGCATGGAGCATTTGACACATGGTTCTCTAGTGTCCATCCTCATTGCAGTGACTACAATGGTTCTTTCTTCTCGAAAACTTATGTATCATCTTGGAACGCTTTCTCCTGGTTTTCCTTTGATAAGTTCTCATGGAATCCTCACTGCCATTGGAATGTGATGAAATTCTCTCATCATCTATTTTTTTTTGGTCACTGGTTGTCTTGGAGCATTCCCCAACTTCCTTTATGGCATATCCAAGCCCTACATAACAAGGAAATTCCTCTACTTTGATGGGGTTCACAATGCCTTGGCCATTAATTCCAAGGACCTTTCCTTGATACCCCATTTTATTCAATAATTTCAATCCAACTCCTGTAGTATGTTTCTCAAAAGCAATGAAATAATCATCATGACAAGTACATGAAATTGAAGAATCACTTTTTACCTCATGCTTGTGATGTTGCAACTTCTCCAAGGCCTCCTCCTTGGATTGTAATTGATGTTGCAACATTTGTTTCTCCTTCTCTGCTTCTTGTAGGAGTGTCCTTAGTTCAACATTCTTTGCCTGAATGCTTTGGTTGATTTCTTCGAGTTCTTGGAGCCATGCCGCATTTGGTGCCCTTTTCATCCTTGGTGCAACATCTGCTGAAATTTTTGTCTCATTGCCCCAATAAGGTCCCAAGTCGATGGGTCCATTTGTCACAATCCCAAGAGATATGATCTTCATTTCATCACCTGAGTGTGATTCCAGGTCAATGGTTCCACCAAATACAAATATTGCGGCTATGATCTTCTCATCATCCTCGGATTCAGATTCTTGGTCTTGTTGCACAATTGCTATTGTCTTCTGCATCGATTTTCAGTCATTCCTCTTAGGTCTTAATTCTGGATGCAGTTTCCAACGATTCTCCTCATCATCCCCTTCTTTCTCACAATGAGTACAAGAGGTATTTTCTCCTCTTCTCTTAGCTACTTCTGTCCTCCTGGGCAGTCGCCTTGTTCATGGTTCTCCTTATTTTCTAGATGTACAACCTTCACACTAGCTTCATCAAGAGACTTAGGTTCAAATAATAAAAATGAATGAAACAAATAATTATTCAAAGAGAAAATGCTTTTTTTCTAGATTCTTCTGTAAATTTCTTCACAGATTGACCTTTGATTTGTTTCAAATGTTGCCATTCCATCATGGCCTTCTTTTTGTAACCCAATGGATAAAATTGTCCTCTTAAAGAAGAAATAAACTCAGACCAAGATGAAAGAAGTTTACGACTACTCTTACCACTTTGTTGCAGTTTTCCTTCCCACCAGACGAGAGCAGTGCCACTCAATCGAAGGGATGTTAGCTGGATCTTGACTTCATCCTCTTTGATTTATTGTATGCAACAATACGCTTCAACCTGCCTATTACCGGGAATAGTGTCCACTCGAAGCTGCTATTCCCACTAAGATTGGTAGCTATCTTAGAAACAAACAAGTTAAACCTACTTTCGCTTTCCTTTATGAAAAATAGATAAGCGTGGAATAAAGGACACCAACCTTTGTCTTGCGCTTGGTTCCTTGCCTGATTCCTCTCCTTCCTAATAGATCTTTGCCACTTCTTATTCGTCTACCCAGCTTCAAAGAGCACCTGTGGAATCAAAGCAGCATAATACTATCGAAGAACAGAGATCTATATTCATAAACAATACAGGACCATATATGTATTGACCACACAAATGCGTATATAATCAAACACACAAGAATATGGAGGAAAACTTGAATAGTTTTATTAATATCAAGAATAGCAAGAGGATTACAACCAATTGTTCTGACCCAGCATCATCCTCCAGCAAGAAATCCCTTCTTCACCTCAAGTAAGCTTAGATCACCCAACACTATAAAGTTTCAACTAGAAAAACCAACAACACTTCTCTACCAGATACAAGATTCCAACTCTGGATCTCTGTGATGAGGGATCCATATATAGATGATTGTAGGGGGTGAGTTAGCTTCTGGGATTTTGATTAGTGTCCTCTCTCTGATAGTTCTTGATTCCACTTGGATATTGATGATCTCTTACTCATCCCTGGTCAAAATCAGAGAGGCAAGTGTCAGAGGGGAAGTTTTTGGAAGATTCTATGATCTTCCACCTCGCAAACTGTCTCTACCATTTGTCCATTCTCGCCCATCGCACCCTATAAAGGGGCCATCCAGTATGCATCACACCCTTTACACTGGGAAGGTGATATGCATTGCACCCGCTGCACTGGGCATTCAGTATGGTCCAGTTTTGACCAGTTCTGAGAAATTTTTTGTGGAGAACTTTTGGGAGATGATGTAATCAGCTGACCTTGTTCCTTTACGTAGTGAAGCAACACTTTTAGGGACTTAGGAGCCCTCAATTTGTGGACATTTCTGATTGGGGTTGTAGTTCCCAAAAATGTCTATAACAGTTGCCCCCTAAAGCATGAGGTCATTAATCTTTTGATGTCGGGGGAAATGCTTTATCATGAGGATCTGAAGTTTTTTCAAGCTGGAAGGCAACCTGTAATAAGATACAATACAATACATTATCTTCATAATATTTTTCATGATCTAGCTGAGGCAGGCATTCCCATGCTCAGCTTTATAAATTCATTTTCATGTACATAGGACAGACAACCGTCTGTGTAGCAGACTGATGATTCGGACGGAGTCATCATCCTTGGATTTGGATGATCATTTGTTCGGCAAGGATGTACATTTGATGTCTTTATATTCCTGAATATATCGCAGCCCGGATGGATGAAACTAGATCCAGGGTCTTCAAAACTCATTCAATCTTCACTCAGAGTAAAAGTCGATGCATGTGAAAAATGTTTTGGAGTCGAACATGGAAAGACATCACCTGATTACCAGCCAACGATGTAAGTTGTTAACAGGCGCGGGAGGAATCACCAATAATGACAATGACCCTCAAGGTACTACGGTACAATTCACGTGGTGTGAAAAAGGACTTGGCGTCGAACACCACGCAAAATCTCTCGGTCGAGGGCCATTGATGTAAACCTGTTGCTGAAAGTGAGAAAATTGCCATTGAGGCATGCAAGCTTCAAAGTACTGAAAGGGGTTGTTTCTAGGTCGACTTCTTGGATAATGAGCTGATGTCGACAAGAAGTGACCCATCGTAGGAGGGCCTTAATAAATCCCACATCTATGACATAGAATGGAGCAAATGATTTTGGAGGTGAAAACGATCTGATGATATAGGGTTCAGGGTGGCGGTCATGAAGGAATGGAGCGTGAATGTATTGCAGCGGATGAGACACAGGTGAATTCTCTGAACGACTTCTCTTGAACATACCAGTGACACTGACGATGGATTGGTAGCGTTAACCCCAAAGATGGATGGTGTGATGGACCAATGGTAATATGACCAGTTGAACGGAACAACCCAAACCGACTCGGATGTGGAGTGAAAGTGTCATGTTCAAGAGCAACTTGCTACCAATAAAGTTTCTTCAAGTTTTCTTCCCAATTTTCCCCAGTCATTGTTGACCAATACCTCTTTTTTTGTCAAGCTTGAGGAGGATAACATATGCTTTTTCTATAATTCGCCCTTCGGGTGAACCTGTCACTATGTTTTAACGAGCCTAGCGACAGTGAAACTTGTTCTCATCCATTTGGACAAGTTTGTCGCTATTCGGTTTTAACGATTTTAACGACAAAGATAACTCGTTCCTTTTCAATTTTAGAGAGTCTGAAAGGGATGGAAAGGAAACTCTAATGATTCTTTTTCGTCATATAATCCCTTAAGTCCGAAAAAGCGTAAAATACTACGAAAGGGATGAATTTTCGATAGTTTTAACAAGCCGAATAAGGCAAGCGCTCGATATTTTTGTGTAATAATCCCTCAAGTCCAAAAAGATTAAAATCTAGAGGAGGGATAGCACTTTCGATGACTTTAACGAGCTGGAGAGGCTAATCGCTCGGCAATATTTTCATATTTTACGAGTCATTTGAAAAGAGCTTAAAGGAGACTTGTTTTTCGAGGAACGATTGATGATTTCGGGTAGCAGCTAATTCCAGGTAAGGTTTGGAATTTTCCAATCACGGCAGTGTCACAAGGATGGCTAACAGAATCACTCTTCACAGATGTTCCTAGAAATGGGTAAACAATCAAATGGAGGTGTATGATCGGCTAAAACAGATTGGAGGTGATGATGAGAACACGACCAAGGCTCAAAAGATGATGATAATGCATTCACAATGGTTATTTACCAAGGATTGGTTCATTTTTTAATGAGCTTAAACTCTGGGGGAAACATTTGCTCATTGCTTATGTTTAGTTTTTAACGAGCTTGAATTTTGCGTTAAAACTACTCGTGCCAGTTATATAATAAGGATATCTCATCTCAGATGCCATTTTTTATGGAGCTTGCACCTTTTAAAGATTTGCCCCGGATCCTTTTCTTATGCAAGCTAGGAAACGACCAATCCTACAAGTTTAAAGGGTTAGAGGATCTACAAATTTAAAAAATAAATGGTCACTCTTCGTTTGCATGCCCCCAAGTATAATGAAAATTTTCCAGGTTACCATATAGAAGCTCTTAGTTTTGCAAGATAGTTTCCATCCACACTGTGGATAGAAACACTTCCTGGCTTAGTCCATCTGGACCAGGGTGGTTCTAAATCCCAACCTCCTAACCTTGACGAGGGAATCTTATTCTGGTATACCTCCCTTTTCCTATAATAACGGGTGTCGTACCAGTCATCTTCCTCCACGGAAACCTACTTTATACCTAGAGTTTCCCTGCTGAAGCAGGCCAGGGTGCATGCCCCCTGGGTTTCAGTCATATCCTCCCGAATCACTCGTGCTCATCAGGTGGACAGACTGGAGATCGATGAGACATTCCTTGCATGAAAAGACCATTTAGGGATGGCATTTGACTATTTTCTATGTGTGAACCGGGGAATGATAGCTGGTCTACGAGCTTGACCATTTTGCCTTCATGCGGAAAACACATTACTCTAAAGAGTGAGGAGACGACGGCTCCCATGTAATAAATATAGTCACGCCCAAGGAGTAGATTATAATATAGGGGTCCTTGGACTACCATCATGTTCATGTGAACGGTTTTTCCTTCTCAAAGTAATGGGCACATTGGGAAGGATCCCTAACGGTCGACTGGTTCCTTTGTTAAAGCCTGTCAGATTTCTCATTTCAGGCAAAAGTGATGGCGAACCAAGCGATTTCCAAGCAGTTGAGGAAAGGATACTCACAGAAGCCCCTTCATCTATGATGGTACTAGCCATGACCATTTTTTAAGCTTGTACAATGATTCGTAATGGTACACTAGCTGGTAAACGGGGTCTGCCTAGTAGATTCCAATTGAAGGAAACAACTAGGTTGCTTGGAGGTGGGACCGAATAGACGGCCGGATACGACTATGACAAACTTCCTTCCTGCGGTAAAGGAATGGGTAGATTTCCCCCAAGTTCATCAGAGTCTGTGTTTATGAAAAGAATTTGAACGGTGTCGTTCTCATTCTCTTTGGTGACGGTGTCATTTGAAGATGAACCTTCTTAAGGCAAGACCGGGTCAACTGCCACCTTGACCTTTTGAATTTCGTCAGCTATGTATTCAGAGGGTTTGTCTTTAATGATAGATGCTTCGACTGACCACAATGGCGTGTCGGTCGGATTTTCAACTAGTTGTGGACTTGGCAAGAGTTTCTTATATCCAGGAGGGATCCGTAGCGGTGAAGCAGGACGGTCATCCAAAACTCTTTTAGCTTCGTCTAGGAAGGGACAACGGTGGACGGCGTGATCGCCTTCACACAGTTTACAAGGAAATTTGCGATTCCTTTTCTGTCCATATACTTCGCTTTCACTGGTTGACAGTGTACTTTCAACATGATCATCAGAGGTTGACGACACCAGATTGTGCGAACGAGGAGACCAGTCCCTTAAGATCCGAGGGATGCAAGGAAAATCTCGATGATAGTGGTCTCCTTTGCAAATGACACATGGAGATTTAGGTTTAGACGTGCAGTGTGAGGATTTTTGCTAGAAGATGCATGGTTGCCCCCTTTTGCTTTTGGCTCCTTCTTCTTCTTTTCTTTTTTCTCTTTCCACTTCTTCTTCTTCTCGGTTACTTGATCTTTAGCTTTACTAGCTTCAACAAGCAAAGAGGAAGGAGGAGAGGGAGAAACATATGAAGTAGAAGGTTGGGGGGTAACTCTAGTATCATCTAGTTGC
This sequence comes from Pinus taeda, assembly GCA_000404065.3. Classification (NCBI taxonomy): domain Eukaryota; kingdom Viridiplantae; phylum Streptophyta; class Pinopsida; order Pinales; family Pinaceae; genus Pinus; species Pinus taeda. The sequence continues at coordinate 59,849 of APFE031431446.1, forward strand.
TGACTTGATTTTTCAGGAATTACGGTATTCTGAATGACATAGGTAGAGAAGAGCCATACGGGCAAACCAATCGTCAACCTTGGAAGTGACAATGTGGCCATATGGGGTGCACCAACATCTCCCCAAGAGGAGAAAGGACTAGGATTTCCTCCAAGGGGAAATCCTTGGTTGGTAGACTCCATTTTTCTTAACCTAAAGACCAATGAGGAACTTGTGATGTTATTCCGATTAAAATAAATTTTAGACGCTTTGACACAACTTTTTTTTCCAATTTTTAAGAGTCGAGAAAAAACAAAAGATGACTCTAGTCGCCTTAGATTTTTAATGAGCTTGAAGTGACAAGTGCTCAGATGGACCTTTTCTTTTAAGGAGTCTGAAAAGGAATGAAAGAAACTTCTCTGGAAATATAGGCAGAGGGATTACCAAACCAATCGCAAAACTTCAGAATAATTTTTACGGTACGGCAGTCAATCTTCTCGAATGTTGTGTTCAATGCATTGCGATCGATAGGGTGGAAAATACGACTTCCTAAGGATAAAGGATATAGCCTATTGTGGTCTCCCAATATATACTCAATGGTACATGGGAGCACAAGTCCGTACTGGAACTTGCCATCTCAAAGTGGAGGAATCACCCAACCAACAATGAAAACAACAGTTACCAGGTTTTACGACGCCGGAATACGTCTCTAGCCTAGACTTCTAGATGTTGTGCGTTAGGTTCCAAAGCATTTTTAGGTTCATTAAATTTATTTTATAGTTGATCTTGTTTAAAAAAAATTGCCTTTCAGGTTCACCACGTGATGTATATATACAATTCCTAAAATGCAGTCTAAGATGATAAACAATTGTTTAATCTTCTTTTGCAATGAAAATCCTAGCTACTAAGGAAAGAGAACTGAGGGTATTTCAACAAAGAGCACAGAGCACACACTAAATGCACTGTCCTAAATCAAACCAAGCAGTCTAAATGCAAATGCACATGCATGTATTTGTTTTCAGCCTTCTTAATGTATGGATGACAAGAAGAACGCTAAGTGCAAATCTGAATTAGTTTCCAAAGCGACAGCACTAACAAATTTCTTTTCAAAATGAAGTGACGGTAAGGAGGACACTTTGCGATTTCGAAATGAAAATTGTTTTCGACACATGAAAAACTACTAATTAAAATCACATACAAGAGTAACAGTACAATCGACTATCAAGAACAATGGGATTCTCTTCTATGACTGAAAACGACACTTGCGACACTTTCAGATCAAGAAACGACAGTCTGATTACACTACTTCTTTGTAAAAGAGAACTGAAAATGGTGCACAATACATAAAAACACTTACAGTTCTTTTCAAAATAGAGGCGGAATGATGGAAGAGAAGGGGGTTTCCATAGAGATATACTGACCATAGACAACAAAAATCCTGAATAGAACTGAAAAGAGTGAAGAAAAACCAAAGTCTGAAGGTAAAATTAACCTTCCCTGACCATCACACCTGTCACACGGGGAATCTAGTATGCATCTGACCTACTGCACACGGGAAGTGCGATGCATACAGACTGCCTTGAAGGGAGGGTGCGATGGTATCAGTGCGAGACTTTTACCTAGTCTTTGCTCACAATTTGCAAGTCAGTTCAGGGATTTAGGCCGAGTAAGTGATGTTCAGTAAATATAAATCACAAGGGGTTGATCTAAGGAGGTTACTAGAGCCACCACTTAGGGCAATTAGAGTGTTTGCAGATCAATTTTTCAATTTATAGACAAAACCCAGAGATAGACTGAAGCAGCATTGATCTACTTTGCACTTGCATAGAAAATGCAGTTCGAAGGCTAGCTTGCTTCAAATTCAAGCTCTGCCTGTAAGTTTATAAAACAAGCAAAATTAGACTAACAAACAATCTATTCGCTCCCCAGTGGAGTTGCCATTTTGTTACCGGGAATAGTGTTCACTCGGAGCTGCTATTCCCTCTAAGACTGGTAACTATCTTAGAAACAAACAATTTAAAACTACTTTCACTTTCCTTTATGAAAAATAGATAAGAGTGGAACAAAGGACACCAACCTTTGTCTTGCACTTGGTTCCTTGCCTGATTCCTCTCCTTCCTGATAGATCTTTGCCGCTTCTTCTTCATCTACCCAGCTTCAAAGAGCACCTGTGGAATCAAAGCAGCATAATACTATCGAAGAACATAGATCTATATTCATAAACAATACAGGACCAGATATGTATTGACCACACAAATGCGTATATAATCAAACACACAAGAATATGGAGGAAAACTTGAATAGTTTTATTAATATCAAGAATAGCAAGAGGATTATAATCAATTGTTTTGACCTAGCATCATCCTCCAGCAAGAAAGCCCTTATTCACCTCAAGTAAAGCTTAGATCACCCAACACTATGAAGTTTCACCAGAAAACCAACAACACTTCTCTACCAGATACAAGATTCCAGCCTCTGGATCTCTGTGATGAGGGATCCTTATATAGATGATTGTAGGGGGGTGAGTCAGCTTCTGGGATTTTGATTAGTGTCCTCTTTCTAATATTTCTTGGTTCTACTTGGAGATTGATGATCTCTTACTCATCCCTGGTCGAAATCAGAGAGGCAAGTGTCAGAGGGGAAGTTTCTGGAAGATTCTATGATCTTCCACCTCGCAAACTGTCTCTACCATTTTTCCATTCTCGACCATCACACCCTATAGAGGGGCCATCCAATATGAAATACACCCTTTACACTGGGAAGGTGATATGCATCGCACCCTCTGTACTGGGCATTCAGTATGGTCCAATTTTGACCAGTTCTGAGCAGTTTTTTGTGGAGAACTTCTGGGAGATGATGTAATCAGCTGACCTTGTTCCTTTAGGTAGTGAAGCAACACTTTGAGGGACTTAGGAGCCCTCAGTTTGTGGACATTTCGGATTGGGGTTGCAATTCCCAAAAATGTCTATAACACTGTCTTATCTATTTATCTAGCTTTTCCACATTATATTCTCCACTAAAAATAGGTAAATCAAATTTGACATCCAACTTAAAAAAGTTTTTTTAGATGCATTCCTTTGATTCCTGTTAGAATAATGAGAAGAGGAAGAAGAAGAATTGTCACTAGAAGATGGAGAGGGAGGAGGCTCTTCTGTACCGCCTCCATGATTTACCAATGCATGGTCATCTGGCTATTTCATCCTGGGCTTTATTTTCTTCTCATACTCTACAAATAGCTTGTCAAATTTCTTTGCCATGTTGTAGAAAACATTGCAATAGTTTCGCTCTTCTTCCCATCGAGCTTCCTCATCTGCCATGTTTCATCTTCGCGGTGCACCCCCTACTTTGGGATCAAAGGACTTAATTTTTTCTTCACCTCTTTGGATCTTGTTCCTGGTTAGCATTCACTCATGCAACTTTCATCAAGAAGACATGCTCTGATACCAAACTTGATCCAAATATTTTAACTTCAAGGATGCATTTAGAATTACATATAACAGATCATATTAACCAAGTAAATTAAACCACATGAAGAAGAAGTGAAAAAAGTAAGAAATCATGAGTTCAAAGACACATCGATTTGATTACAGAGTTCAACCAATGTGGGAAGGTATCTGGGCCCTACTCAACAATGGGGAGGCCTTCCATTATTAAGTGGCATTAAAGAAATCAAGTACACACAAATTTACAAAAATGACCCTTATACCTCCAATCTGGATGATGGCATGAAAATGGAGAGCTCAACTGAAGAAACAGATGCCACCACTGGATTCCTGGCGAGAAAATGTGCAAAATCAACTATAAATTTTCCCAATTCTGACAAAGTCACCTTCAACAACCCAAGATTCCCTTGGATTAGGGTTTGACCCTCTACCTGGATCAAGGTTCCAACTTCTACAACCCACCTCCATTGCCAGTCGACTGGCACATAAAAGCATATATATAAAATTTTGGGCGGAGGTTCCAACATAGGGTCATTTGCTCGTTGGAAGCCATCGACGAAATTGGCATTTGGTTGGAGGCGGGCAGGGTTCAAACCCCGCCCACCCCATACATAACATTAATTTCTTTTTGTAATGCGACAATTAAAGTTTGAGGCCCGACAATTATCAAAAATCACGGTCACATATCATTGTTATATATTTTTTTGTTAACCATTATGTATTGGTGGATGAATGGTGGGAGGGGTCCGTAGGCACGGGACCCCGACCCACATTTTTGTAATGCGACGGTTACATGTTATTGTTTTTCATATATATATATATATATATAATATATATATATCCTTCGTCGTTTTGTGTTGGTTGTGAGAACACCTGGTAGGGGCCGACCAAGTGGGCCAAGCGGATTCAAAACCCCACCGGTCTCGGCAAATATCTTGTGTGTTGTTGTGTGTGGTGGGTGGGTTCGCACCACACGGCCCCGACCCACCCTTAAATTTTACTTGCCAAATTTTCATATATTTTCGTGATATGTGGAGTGGGGGCGACGAGGGTGGCAGCCCACCCCTGCCCCCCACATTTATATATATATATATTTTTCAATATAACAAAATTAATTTTTACCGATTTTTTTTTTTTTTGGGGGGTTCATAGCCAAATTATTTTCCTACAAATTTTCCCTCTCTCATGGGCCAAATTACGTGCATTGGTCCCGGTCAAATTGTAGTCCCCTTAAGTCTGCCACTTGTCCACTTTGACCAAAACTTTGACTAGCCCTATCTCGTCCATACGAACTCGGATTTGAGTGTCGTTCACACTGTTGGAATTAGGGATATGAGCACTATGATATGGTCCTATTTTCAATTCCATCTGGTGAATTTATTTTTGATTTATTTTCAAGGCCACTTGTACTTTGGGATCCTCCTAGATCACCGAGTTTGGTGCAGTTCTAGAAGGGTTTAACTCTGGTTGACTTTGTTAGATTTTGGCCTAATTGGAAGGGTTCTTGGAGGGCTGACTTGGTGTTGAAAGATGCTTTGGTCTTGAGATTTGGGTGTTAGTTTTCTCATTTGAAGAAAATTCTATAAGAAGAGAAGATATTTTTTTGGCTTTTCCCTTTAAGGGGTTTTGGCCTAGCTTGGAGCCTAATTTCTGTGTCCACTGTTTTTATTGCTTTTTCACTTGATAATTTTTTGATGAAGAATATTTAATAAATAAACACAAGAAGATAAATAAATCTCACAATAAATTATTAAGGTTAAGGAGAATTTGTATTATTATTCGCTCTATTGCATTCGCCAACATGTATAGCTCACACAACAAGTACTTCTCCTCATTGGTGCTTGCATAATAAGCTTCTAGGAAGGTATTTTAAGAAGTAATATCATATGGTTTGATGATCATGATGGCCTTCCTTTGAAACATGAGGTATTTCTTTTATAAGTACATGTTGTAGATAGGGAAGGGAGCCTTGCAGCTAAGTACAAATTCTACCAATGTCTTAAGCGAAATCTTTTTTACTTCTAGCTTATCCACTTGTTTCTAGAGTTTGACAGTTTTCTCATTTTTCTCCTTCATTTCCTTCCTCCATTGATCCCATTTGTCTCTATGGGCTTCTAATTTCTCTTCCCACTTCTCCTTGAAGATTTTGACAACCTATCCATGTTCCTTGCTGGATAGCTTCCCTTCTTCATAAGTTTCCATTATTCCTTTCCATTTCTCATCCTTATATTTTTCACACACATTGGAGATATATATATGTATAGCCTTATCTTCCATCAAATTAGGCTCTCTATGAGTGCTTGCTTATGTTATTTCAGGTCAATCATTTTCTATCTAGAAATATTCTTCTTGGGTAGGAAATGCCTCCTTTTGAATTATTACCTCTGGCATAAGGTCAATTTCTTCATTGTCCCTTGTGTTAAGGATATTCGCTACCTTAAGAGGGCAATCTAATCCATCATAGGATTGGTTTCCTCTCAAGTTGGCCTCTAAAGTTTTGATTTTGGCTTGCAGTTCCTTGTTTTGTTTTTCCAAAAATTCATTTTCCTTGGTATTAAATGAATGCAAGGGAGTGAATGCGAGAGTACCTATTGATTTATTCTTCTTCATGGCCTTGTATATTTTCCTAAGTTTCTAAACACGAGTGGGACTCTTTACACATCGATTCCAAACACCAAAACTCTAGAGACCGGAGTTCAACGCTAGTTTAGGGAGCTTGTATTCCAACACTTGTTGTTGTAGCCATTCCTTGTTCCTAAGGTGTAGTATAATCTCCCTAGAGGTTCTCATCTATTGGTTCTTGCATTGGAAAAAAGGCTTCAATTTTTCCTTTTTCCATCCCTATCGAGTCTTGTGGTTCAATAAGACCTTTATATTCTTCAATTTCTCTTGTTGGTTCTTGTATTTTAGTAGGGATTTTGTCTTGTCCAATTTCTCCTGCTAGTTCTTGTGTTTCAACATGGATTTCCTCTTCTTCCTCTTATGATGCAATAAATTCTTCTTCTTCTATTCCCATCCTTGATAGCTTTGGTGTTGTATGAGGGGTTTTTATTTATTTTAAATCTATCATTGTTGTAGCATGTACTTTTTCTTCCACTTGTACTAGTTGTTATGTTGTAATAGGGTTGTTGCCTCCTTCGCAACAATTGATGCCAAATCTTGCTTCTTTCTATCTATTGTTACATCTTTCCTAGGCATAGATATGATTACAGGCCTTTTAATCATTCACCTCTATCTCCTTGTCGAGGGTAGTTTTCTAATGATTTCCAAATAATTGTCACTGTCATCACCATTCAAGCCCTCTTCTTCCGATAGTTGTGTTGTAGTCCAATTTGACCCTCTTTAAAAAACTAAGCTATATATTATTTTTCTATTCCACATAAAGCCCTTATAATGTTACCATTAATCTTATCTTGTCTCTCAAAATTATTTTCACTATCCTAACCTACCCCTTACATTTAACCTTTAACCCCATGTTTTAAACTCTCTAATCAAAATCAATCTCTCCTTGAAACATTGAAGCATAACAATGATATTAACCAAAACTAATGTTGAATATCAATAGAAATGTATATTAATATACATACTATTATATATGTCTCATTATACACCAATATTATCAATCACATATTAATGTATGCGCATATATGTTTAACATTAGTTTAAGTAATGATAGTAATAGTCTAAATGATTAACACTACTAACTAAATATAATCAATATACTTATCAATAACTAAATGGGAAGATACCCAAACAAGGGGGAAACTATCTGATGAGTTATATTAAAATAAATATTAAAATAAAAGGCTTCACGTACCTCTTAGAAGAATTGAGTTTCCCAAAAATAATGTAATATATATTCTTTGTAATACGTGTTCTATGTAAAACATAATTTTACAAAGGTTAATATAAGTTAAATCAAGATATAAGACATGTGATTGAACATTTAAATTATATTGGATATAATTTTAAAATTAAAAACCTTATTCCTTTTCACCCGATATAATTTTTCACCATGGATCTCCATAATCTTTCACCTTTGGATTTCATGGGAGAACATTTTCCAGAATTTAAACCCTCACCTAAAACTTTCCGATATCGATAATCTGGGTGTATAATATAAAATTTAAAAACCATTTGTTCAAAATTTTTAAAATATTATTTTAAGGCACATGAAAATCTAAAGTTTATTTATTTTTTATAAAACTTTATATTATTTACTGGAATGAATCCCCATTAAAGCTTAGCGAAATATTAATGTGCAAACAATTTCTCATCTGATATGAATGAGAATTGTCAATCAATGTGAACCTTGTTCGTTGGATCCCATCAGATCTCAACTCCCAAGTTAAAGTTTCTCTCTCCTTATTATCTAATAAGCATGAATTTCTTCTTCTTGTTTATTTAAGGAGAAGACATTAATGTTATTGTTTTTGTTGGAGGAGACTATAGAAACGAAATGGAAAACCAACTCAGATGAAGATAAAAAAGCATAAAGATCAAAGTGAAAGAGAGGCTTGGAGGAGAAGCAAAAAATTAGGTTGAAATGGTTCCAAACACACATTCTTTGTGAAAGAGAGGTTTAGAGGAGAAGCAAAAATTATGTTGAAATGGTTCCAACACACATTCTTTGTGAACCGGATTCTCTGAGTGTGTAACTTATTCATGCAATTTTGATATATAGTATTTTTTTTTAGTAATTATTTTCTTAGTTTTATATTGTTAGTTTGGTACATATAATAGTTTAAATAAGTTGACATGGTCACATAATAAATCATTCTAAGATTATTTGATTTGGTTTCCCTTCTAAATATATATAATCTAAAGCATCTAAGTCATGATATTTAACTAATTGATTGCAGGTTCAATTTATTAATGTGTGATGTTAATGAATCCATTGCACCTTTCATGAGAAATATAATTACATACCAGTGATAAGTCTTTATTCCTTTGTTTTGTGTGTTCATAATATTATATCCGGGTACATGAACAATTTGATAGTTGACATGATCATCGTTATTTCTTTGCATCTATTATTTGAATTATCTATCTTCATATATATACTATCTAAGGATTTTAATTCAAGATATTTACTTAATTTGTTGTAGGTTGAAATATATCAATATATGATATTGAATAATTTCATTACATTTGTTATGGTAAATATAATTTATTACCAATGATATATGTGTTATTTTTGCTTTATTGTATTTTTGTTTTAATTATGTTATGTTTTTTTTTTCCTTTTCGTTTTTTTATGTGGAATATTATTTATCTTAATTGAATTGCTTAAGTTTACATTAGATTCATGGATCATATATTTCACATAAGCTTCATTCACTTTAAGGATTGAACACTTATTCTTTGCAAGATTCCCTCATATCTATAATTTGGCCATCTATATGTTATCATAGAAAATCTATATAAACAATATCAAATACGGGGAATACCCCTTGTGGCTAGAGAAGGCCAATCTACAACCTAAAGTGGGATCATTATATCTTCATTGGATTCCTTTAGGATTGTTTCCTGTCGCCAGGAAAATTCCGAGAGAAAAAAAGTTGCAACTGAACAACCATATTTGTTTCAAGAGTTGCAAACAACTTCTTCTTTGGGGGTTGTAGCACCTACAAATTCTGGTGGAGTTATAGTAGCTATAGCTTCTGGTAGAGTTGCAATAGTTGCTACTTCTACCTCAAATCTTGACCTTGATGCTTGCACAATATCATTCCAAGTGTTATTGTCTCTTTGCAATGCATTCTCCACTAGCAACTTGATCAAGAAGATATGGGAGAGGGCATCTTTTAGCTTGTAATATTTTAGGACACTGGAGATCATTTATTGGAGTGTCTTTAGAGGAAGAATGACATGTTGACTAGACATTGGTGCCTTAGGTGGTCCTGTAGAAATTCCTTGTAGATTCAAACTTCTTATGTAATTTTATAAAACAAAAGTATTGAATCTACTCTACTCATCAGCAAAAATAACTAATCGATTGAGAAATCACGAAGTGTACAAGAGAAAGAATTCAACACAATTATTTCCCAGGGAAAGACACAACTAAAAAACCATGCTATCTGTATATTGCATTAGTTAGAAAATATAAGAAGATTACAATGCTTTGCTCAAGCCTGAGCAACCTCTGCACTGTCTTTATCTATCTCATTGTTTCCTAGACAAGCCTTAACCAATACTTAACCAATTTTCTGCTTTCCCACATCCCTATTTCCTTGGTAATTATCCCCTATTAATTAGGGAAATTTCTTATTTGGAATTTTGCAATTCATCATAAGCCTTCCTCTGACTGCATGCACCACCTATACAATTTGGATGATTAAACAACTGATAGTACACTCCCCTTTAACTTCAATCTCAATTGGGTAATTCTCAGATCTGACATGCATGATATATTTATGGTTGAATTATTAGTTAACTGGTTGAACACATGAAGGAACACCCCACTGGTAGGCCTCCTACTAATTCCTCCATTAGTTGGGACTAATTTAACTGATTTTAACTCAGTTAAACTGAATTAATTAATTACAACTCAAAATAAACTCAATCAGGGCTCCTATAAAGTAGGAGACTATACATGACACAAGTTAGACCCTCAACTCAAATTAATTGAACCAACTATGTTAAATTAACTTAGTTAGCTTGTACAATTTGTCTTGTGATGTGGAATTAGAATTTTTCTCCTAATTTAGTTCAAGGGAAAATTAAGTCAGGATTTTTCTTGTTGCATTTTCAACACTTCCTCTCAACAAGAAAGGGACTATCAAATACCCCAATCCTGCCTCTATGGAACTCAAATTTTCCTCTTGACAACGCCTTACTCAAGATATCTTCATCTTGTTCCCCTGTAGGAATGTTCTCTAGCAACATGATTCTCCTATGAACACAATCTCATAGTTGTGATACCGAATGTCGGCATGCTTGGACTGATCATGAAAAAATGGATTCTCAGAGAGTTTGATACAACTCTGATTATAATAGTAAATCACTGTAGGATCCATTTGTTGACCAAATAACCCAACAAGGATCTTCCTCATCTAGATAGCCTCACAAGCTACTACACTAGCAACCATGTACTCTGTTTTTGCTGAACTGAGTGCAACTGATCTCTGCTTCCTGTTGTACCAAGAAATTATTGTTGAACCATTACTGAAGATTCCCCCTAATGTGCTCTTCCTATCTGATGGACTCCCTGCCCAATATGCATCTATGAAGCCTTGAATCTTCACTCCCTCTATCTGTTTGCACCAAAGACCAAACTGAGTGGTGCCTCTGAGGTATCTCAACACATGTTTAACTGCCTTCCAATAAAGTTTGGTTGGCTTAACCATTGCTTGAATAAGTTGTTTAATTGCAAAACACATGCTCAATCGTGTGTTCACCATGTCCATAAGGGAACCCACAAGTTGCCTATAAATAGTAGCCTCCACTACTTCACCTGAAGTAGCATCTTCCTTCCTCCAATTCCCTGCTAAAGGAGTCTCCATGGGTTTTCTGCTCTCCATGTGGAACTTCTTCAGTATCTCATTGGAATACTTTCCCTGAGAGACAAACAGTTCCCCATCTCCTTTTCATTCTTCCATGCCAAGGAAATAATGCATGAGCCCAAGTTCCTTCATCTCGAATTCTCTTGCAAAATCCTCTTTGAAATATTTGACCAGCTTCTCGTCACCTATTAGAATTAAATCATCGACATATAATACTATAATCAATAATTTACCTTTAACCATAATATGGTAAGGGTTTTAATCTGCTTCAATTTTGGTGGAGCCTAACCTGGTCAAATAGTTGTCGATCCTGGTGTACCAAGCACGAGGTGCTTGTTTTAATCCATATAATGCTCACTTGAGTATGCACATATGAGACTCTTTGTTGAAGGTCTCAAATCCTTCCGACTGCTCAATGTACACCTCTTCCTCAATCACTCCATTGAGAAATATTATCTTCACATCCATTTGATGTATCTTCCATCCCATCTAGGCTAAAAATGCTGGAATAGATCTGATTGAAGAGTACCTTGCTACTGGAGCAAAGGTCTCCTCATAATCATTTACCTCCACCCGAGAGAACCCCTTGGCCAAAAATACGGCATTGTGTTTATTGGCACTCCCATCTACTGCTTGATTCACCTTATAGATCCACTTGAACCTACCACTGACTTGTCCTATGGCCTTGGGAAAAATTCCCAAGTACTGTTCATGATAATGGAGTCATACTTCTCTACCATGGCATCAAACCATACTAGTTGTTGTACTACTTCTTTGAGTGAGGATGGCTCAGTCTCTACACTCTCAGTCATCAGAGCCATGTAGCTAGTGTACCAATCTAGTGACCTCCTCTGCATGCGTTGTGATGTGGGTTCTCCCACATTCTCTCTAGCATCATGCATCAATCTTTCATCTTCTCTAGTGTGTTTTATAACAACCCTGGTGAAAATTCCATGTAAAAATTATATATGGCCACAATTATGGGACATGTATTCCAAGATGAATGGTGGAATAAACATCTTAATGGGTGTTTATTCGGCTTATTATGGCTAAGGAAATTGGAAAGGTAATGGCTAGGGCTTTGGAAAGGCAAAATCACATTTTTGGCACATTTATTTATGAAAATAATGGAAATTAGGAGAAAAGGAAGGTGAAAGCTCATAGGTTGCATGTGAGGAGGAAAATGAAGGAAAATAATGGAAAATGAAGAAAATAGAGGTTTCATTAATAAAAAGGCTTATGAAGATCATTTGGTAAGATTTTGACAAGGTTTTGGTGGAGATCTCTTCTATTCTCTCTCTCTCATACTCTTGGAGACTTGGAGTTTTCTTGGATCACTCTTGAAGGGTGTAGAATACTTGGATTCTTAGAGCAAGAAGGAAAAGGAAGAGAAGGAAAGTGCAAGAAGGCATCTGGATCAACAACTGCATCATATTTTCTTGTAGGTACCGAGTTCCATGTATGTTTCCATCACTAGTTTTGGCATGCATGAAATATGCATGTGGTTTATTGGTTATGATATGTCATTAGAATGGAGGATGATTGAGATTGATAGTGGGTTGCCTAGCATTGACATTTCCTCGATAACCATGGTGATTGTGGGTTTAATTTCATTTTTTTTTTGGTTGGTTCTCATGTTTCCTTAGCTTGGGTTGAGTTACTAGTCCTGGAAGCCCTCGTTGGGAAAACGCTCTAGAAAACCTGTAACAACTTTGGTTGAGTTACTAGTCCTAGAAGCCTTGGTTGGAAAAATTCTTTAGAATCCCTTAGTGAGTTGAGTTACTAGTCCTAGAAGCCGTGGTTGGAAAATGCTCTGGAAACCCTGTATAAGTTGTGGGTTGAGCTACTAGTCTTGGAATCCTTGGTTGGACAAATGCTCTGGAAGCTCTGGAAGGCTTGGATGGAGACTAATCTAATGATGGTTTTTTGATGTTTGACTGTGAGGTGGAATCATTGTATGATGGGTTGAGGTGGATGGCCTCTGGAAGCCCTGGATGAGTTTTGATTGATGTGTTCTATGAGATCCCACATTGATGCTTGGAATATGGCGTAGGGGTGAATGGTTGAATAGAGATGTGGCTCAGCCATTCTATGGTAGGGTGGAATGTGGAAGTCCCATCTTGGGTTTGGATTTTGCATCATTAATGAAATGTTATTTCTCCTTGTATTTCTATAAGTATTATACTGGATTATATGAGGTTTATATGACGGTGAGTTCAGTGGTATCTTTGTCCCTATTATTTTGGGTATGTATATGTTTTATGATAGAAGCTATGTATGGCTCTCATCATATTTTACTTATAATTGAATGATCAATGTATCTATGACCTAATGGATGGAATGGAAGTTAATGTGTTGAGGTATCAATGATTCATGGAGAATATCAGATAAGTATGAGACCCATATGCTCATATATGTTATTTACACCTGTAGCTTACATATTCGTGATATGTTTGACAAAATGCTTGTCATGGCTAGTAGGGTTCCAGTCAAGGTCTTAAACAATTATTTTCTTTAGTACTATCATTTCCATGTTATTTTATTGTTCTGAAGAGATAGTTCAATTATGGGTAGTGACCTGGGATTTGGGCTTGAAAAGGTGGCTCAAATCCCGGGGATGCTGTCATAGCACCGGAAAATTGGGTCTCTAGACGTTGGCAGGCAAGCATGTGAGAGTGACTATGGGTCTCTGGACGTTTTCATACATATAGCATGAGAGCGAATAAGGTTTAAGTTGTCCAAAAGCTCAGTGGGACCCAAGAGCAAGCTGTCTAAAGTATTGGATTTGTTCTTTAGGGCCTTGTAAGAGATGTTGAATGTATGTATGGTGTGTTTATGTCTGTTCCACTTCCTTAACGTGACTTAGGAGGTTGAATCATATCATAGTGGCTTCTAATCACATATTTACCCCGGCTGACTGGTTGCTTGGGTAGATGTGGGAGGAGGGTGTTATAGAGTGGTATCAGAGTGTGGTTGCGGTCTCCTTGGGTTGTGTGTTGATCATGCTCTTATGTTGGTTGCATATGTGTTCCTTATGCATGTAGTCCATGTGTTTGTTTCATTTTCATGGTTTTGATCATGGTTGTAGTTATGTCGCCATGTGAAGGTTGATGATGTTGTTGTTAGGATGCGTCGTCATGAGTGTATGGTTATATATGCATTGTTATGCACGTTAGTATTCACATGTTATTAAGTGCACGTAATGTGGTTGTTGTTTTCGTGCATGTTGGCTTTAGGGGGCTTAACCCAGGTTCAACATTAATTAGCCAAACAAATCCCTACATTACTGGCCCTTTCGGCATCAGCATGTGGAGCACAAACTGAAGTCTCACCTGAAGCAGTATGGGGGGATGCTGGAACCAAGTTTCTGCACCCTAAGAAGGTTGTGATGTCGTTTGACCTCTCCTATCCTTGCCTTCGCGCAGGTGATCTCGCTCTAGGGCTTGTAATTCAAACCCTCTATTCCGTCTTTGAATACCTTGTTGAAAGTATACGATCGACCTTCCTGCAGTCCTAACCTGTGGCTCAGGTACTTTCGCATTGTTATGGCAACGCACCATGCAGATTCCTAAATTACCTTAAGTGACTTTCTTATCTTGCTGAATACTTAAAGTTATCATCGTAGAATTAGATATTCATAATTTCGTTTAATCATTCAATGTAACTATATTCATTCGCGCATCATAGAAGCATAATAAAGGAAATTCATACACAAAATATCCAAACCCATCAACATAACAAATATACAAAAATTACAGAATAACTCCTTTTATTAATATTTCCCAAGTGTTTACAGACTCTGTACACCCTGCACACACAAATGCAGGGGTCCACGCACTTAGCTGCAGAATTCTACCCTAGGCAACTGCGCACTAAGCTACATAGCCTCTACTTATGCTACAACCCAAGACTTAGACTTCTTGCTCTAAAGATATGACTCTCTTACATGTTTGATGCCTCTAACTATTTAGAGCTTAGCTCTTTTTATATAATCCAATGGTCTGCGGACCATGGGTAGTGTTGATGCCTCGAAAATCGCTGCAACAACATTGGGGAAACCACCCGGTCCGGACCTTAGTACAGCTCCTTTTCCGTTTGGGATAGTGGCTCTGACTGGGGATAATGGGACCAATTTCCCAGAAATAGATAAATGGGATGGGTGAATGATTTATAGACTACACTAGCGGTGAGCGAAAGGCTAAAACTATTAACAGAAATATAAACAAGTGAAACTATCCCAGGAATCTATTGAACTCTAAAGCGTAGCGTTTGATGTTCTGTGTCTAAAAGATAAGCATATAGATGACTGTATCTTTCCGACATAGATATTAATTCATTTAAGATTGCTGTGCCTAAATAGTTAAGCAGAGTGATTGAAGCAAAATTACCACACTTTAAACATCTATATCATTGTCATACACATTATTAAAAGCAAAGACACATCACTAAACATCCAATAGTGGAATGAATAAGATATGCTGTTATAGCGCATGCATATAATCAACGATAGCAAAAATAATTACATAAAAATTCATATAAACGGAATGAATTCAGACATAGATAAAAATACCATATGAGCTGCGTGACACTCCCAGATATCAATCGCTATGTGCAATTCTTCCTTTAATGCAAAAACATTCTCAATCAACGACAATAGTGCACAATTGCATAAAGAAGCTTCCTTATTAAATTAAGAACAACTGGTCAAGTTTCATAAAAGAATATTGACTGAAGCACAGTAGTGCAAACTTCAGTCTATTAAGTCTCTTACAAAATTTTACGACCCTTTCTAAAAACATGAAAGGGTTTATAAATACAATACTAATTTAAATATCTACTAAACAGAAATGCTACTAAATTGATATCAATAACTCTTGATCCTATTTTGGCTAGTGATCTGGCAAGCTGGAGGGTGATTCATCAAGTCGGCTACTTTCCTTTGAATCTGAGCTGATTTATTGCAAGCATTGGCTCAACTTCCGGAGGTTTGTTGAGGCGCGAACTGAGCTGGGCAGCATAGGTGGCATCTTGAATATCGGGAATTATACACCCGATTACATCTGTTAAACACTTCAGGGTGGCTCTTTGTGTATGTGGCTTAATTAGGAAGAGCCAATATGCATCCAAGTTTAAACTATTAATCCCGACGATTAATCTTCCCTTTTCTTCTAACTCAGGATAACATGATTGCTCCAATGTATTTGTTGTTGTCATCTTTCCCGGTGTATATTGGGAAATCATATTTGCCAAGTAGAGAGTCTTGTTGACTAAATCAACTAGATTGCTAGAAGTTGATTTACATCTTGAAGCCGCTCTCTCTGCTTTCATCATATGAGTGTGCCATTCTGTGAAAAGTATATCCTTATGTGTTTCAAGTATCCTGGGACAATTTGCTGCTTTTCCCTTATCAGAATCTTGCCAGTCAAGATATGCAGTAATGGCCTCTTCGGCTTGATCTAATTCACTCCTGGCCTTCTCTACCTGCTGATTTATAGATGTAGTTAACTCGCACAGTGGCTCAGCTTGAGCGATCGGTTGACACAAGAGTCTAACCTGAGATATTAACGCATTGTTTATCAATGATGCTTCTTTTTTGAACTCTGCCACTTGCGAAGCACCTTTCATCTTTTCTAGCTGCGATGACATTTGAGCGATTTGCTCATCTTTGGTTATAACCATTTGTTCATTCGCTGCTCTCAACTGTGCCAATGCCTCGGTCAATTCTTTCTGTTTCTGGATCGCACTTTGGTCGATCCTTTGCTTTTCCGCTTGCAATTACTGGGTTAATTGATTGTTCATTTTCTGTTGTGCCAGCAACTGCTCCTCTGCTTGCGCTGCCTTCTGCTTTGTCTCGGCCAATTCCACCTGTAATGCAGAGATTTATTGGTCCTTATTCTTCAATAGAAGGCTTACCTCCGATGCTTTGTCGATTGTTGCTGTCGAATAGGCTCCATCATACTGTGACAGCTTTGTTAGGTCATCGAAGGGGTCCAATTCCTCCTTCCATACTACATTACCCATGACTGTTTGCTCCAGAAAAATAGAAGGTTGATCAATCCTTCGTCTTTTCCTTGATCGCTTTACAACTACTCTATGCCTCGGGCTGTAGAAAACATCCAATGGAGGAATATCTTCTACCTGCAGAATGATTTGATTGGTGGGGTCTTTTGGAATTATCTCAACATCCTTAGAACTGAGTGGGCCGCTGGTTCCACTTAGAACCTGAAGTGAAGTAATGTCTTGCGTGTCGCTAGTCTTAGAAGTGTCTGTATCTTTTGAGCATTCTAATCCACTGATGATAGAATCAAACTGCTGCCATTCCTGGAGCAATTTAGGGTCTGTGGTAGTGTCCATATTGACATCAGTGGTGGTTTGTTTCCCTTTCTCAGTTTGAGACTCCTTCTGTACTTGTTCCTGCTCTTTCCTCTTATGCTCCTCTTGTTCCCTCTGTTGTCTATCCTCATGCTCTTTCTTTAGCTGTTCTTCCTGCTCCTTCCTCTGCTTTCCCTCTTGTTCTTTCCTCTGCTTTTCCTCCTTCTCCTTCTTATGATCTTTTGTTATAGCAGGAGGTTCCTTTAACTGTTGCCGACCAGACTCGCTTGACGATGTCGTTGGGGTCATTGCTAGTAAATCTAGAGGCAGAGTTTGCAACCTCTGTTCTCTAAGTTTATTGAACTCTGTCAACCCTTCATCATTATATTTCATCCTAGCGAGTTCTTAGCCTGACCTTATGTTTCAAGATTGAAGTGACAGGTCATCACAATAGTATCTCCTGATGCCAAACTTTGTTCAAATTTGGCTTGATTCTACATGCGGCATAGGCAAGCCTAGGCCTTTGGATTTAAAATGCCCTGTTGGGAATTGTGGCCCAGATTTAAAGATTGAATCTTTGTAGCTCCCTTTTCTGCCATGTTTGAGATCAAGTAGCGTAAAGACACCACACACCTCTAAGGGAAAAAAGAGGCCAGCCATCTTCCTTTTCCTCTTGAAGAGTCTGTTAGTACTCTTCAACCATAAATGCTGAGTACGCCGATTTCTCTTGCTAGCAGTCTTATATGAACATATAAAGGGAGAACATGTGGGTTGGCTTGGCTGCCGTAAACTCTGATATAGGTAAATTTCTCTTCTCCAAACCAACTTGCCACTGCTGGTAAATCAAAGGAAGCTTGATAGGAAATCTTAGGAATGGGTTTATCAAAGATGGAATAGTAAATGGGCACCATAAAGCCATTACAGATTTGATACAGGTGGTGTTTGTAAGAAGACTTCCACAATTTTTGGTGATATATATGAATGGGTGAGGGGTCCTGTGCAGTCCACCTCCAACCGAGGACAGGAAATTCGGAATTGAAACATAATGTGTCTAAGATATATGCACTATAGTAAAATGGGGGGATTTTCCTTTCAGTGACCACAGTCTTATTTCTAAAATCACGAACAGCTACTGCTAGTTTATCCGAGAGAATAGTAGCCCAATCCATAATTATACTGTTTACTGTTGCCTCCATAAGAGGAACCATTTCTATGGTAAAATTAGCAGAGTCATGCAATCCCCATAGCCTACACATCATTATCCCCGCATAACAATAAGGAGAAGCCAAAGAATAAACCGAGTACTTACCGGAAGATTCGTGTTTGTGCTTGTTCGGATTTTGTCTCCAATCCTTGATGGGTTCGGATTCAATTTCATTTTCGCTTGCAAACTTCTCCAGGAAGGCCTTGTTATATATTTTCTCCGGCTCAGGCAAATGATACATTTGCCTTAGGTCATCTGCCTTGAATGATCCAAAAATCCTCCCATATCTGGTGCTGAAAGTTCTGTCCAAGATTGGGATTTCTTCAACCGCCCATCGCACAACGTTTGTGTATGGGAGAATTTGCTCCCTGGCTGCTATTCTGTGAAGGAAAGAGTCGGCTAAATCTTTGAGAGTACAATCAGACTTCCGTAGTAAATCCACGCTAGCTTCTGTTACCGTCTTTTGTGGTTGCTCGGCTTCAATTATGTTGTAAGTGCCTTGCCAAGTAACTCTGGTGAGACCCGTGCATGTAGTATCAGATATTAGGCCCTTCTTCTTGTTTACAGCGGCTTGTCCTGCAACTGGTGGGGCAGAAGCACCTGCAGTCTTCTTGGATTTCTTTCCCATCTTGCTCAAACTTCTGTCTATGGATGAATTCTGCACAGAGAGGCAATTGCGCGTAATACAGAGAGATAACAATGAAAACTTGCAAGTGATGATAACATATGAATAGGTGCGCAATAAGATATTTAGCCTTTAAAATGGGCACGGACACAATCCATAGAAATATTTTAAGACATGATCTCATTAATTGGCCGTTTAAAACCTGTCATCCTTTAAATTCCCATTAAATCGTTATTCGGGTGAATAATTCCCTTAAGCATGCAATGGACGTTTTGGCGGCTGAGCGCAGGTGAATGTAAGCGATCAAGCTTTAAATATGAACGAATTGTGCTATCCCATCACTTAACGGCTTTTTATTGAAAACTGCGCTTTATCGCATCGCATCGGGTGTATGACCAGTGCGCCTTATGGATGTGTATTGGATACCGCCGATCGCCGAATGCGATATCTCATCGGTGAAAAGCTCTGAGCGCATCAAAACTTAAGTAAAAATAAACCGTCGATCGCCGAACGGCGATTGCGCATCGCATCGGGGCTAATGGCATAGGGTGCTTTGAGATGTGCATGGAGTATTGCCGATCGCCGATTGTGATATCGCATCGGCGTAAAGCTTTGTGCCACTTATATATATTTCTTATGTCATTGCGATATGCGATCTTGCGATCGCTTTATCGCAATGACCAAGCTTCACTTTATTTCTTTTAAATGGGTTTGTTCAAAAAGGGTTTTATAAAATGCATTCATTTGATTATCGGTCTTTTTGAATAATAAAAGTATTGATACCAATTTCACTTTAAAGGGACCCATTTCATAGGTTGACGTTTTATGAATAAAAATGATATGAAATGGGGGGTTGTTTGCAGAGCACAACAATTGGCGATTCGCTGGAAGAACCAGTTATTTCTGGAAAAATAAAAAATACTTAGGCTTTTTCAAAATAGAGTTTCAACTAAAAGGGGAAAATTCTGATATAACTAGATATTTATGCATTCTGAATATCATGAAACTAATTTTGCTAACTTCCTCCCTTTGCTTAAAATAAGTACATTTTAGGTCTTAAATAGGACTTTATTGGTTTATAATGATAAAAATAGAAAATCTTTCCAAATCAGCCTTTATAGTAAACTCGTCTGTCATAGGTAGAGCCTCTGCTGCCAGCAAACGTTTATAGTTTCGACAGGGATACCTTTTAACCATGTAATTGTCCATTGTCCCATCCAATTAAGAGTGTGATTATTAGAATGAATTCAAAATATGTTTTCATATTTTGTTCATCTTTCTTTTTTCTGTCATTGACAGGATAAAAAGCCATTGTCCTGGTTTGGTAGCCAGCTGTTGACAGTGCCATTCACTGGTAGTAATCTAACTGAACAAGCTAGCTCGTGATGAGACTCCTTGTCTTGCAATTTCAAGCCATTACCCTGTTTTGGTATGCAGTATTGGTAATGTCAGTTAAACTATTTCCCTATGAACATGGTAAGCAGGCTTGTAATAAGACCTCTTATCTTTAATATCTTATATTTTAGAATTACACTCTGAATAATCATAAACTTTAATGAATGGGATGAACAATATTTTCCTTAAGAGTCAATGGATGACAGGTTAAGAGTTGAAGATGCTGAAATTGAATTGGCTTCTATCTTGATATTGATAACCTTTTGAGACCAATTTGAAAACAGAAAATGATTTACATTACTTCTTTGCTTTGGGAGGAGTTCACCAAATTTAAATTGTGGTTTCAGAATACAATGATATCTAATCTCCCAAAAATTATCCCTTTCGGTTAAAAGTTCTATTGTTTGAAAGCAAATATTCATATTACTTCTATGAGAAAACTTTTCAAACATAGCAAAAGGTCAATGGAAGATGCCTTTGAACTTTATTTCCTAAAAATCCTACAAACTATAAAATCCTACAGAAATGAAAGGAGAAGGGGTTACCTTCTCAATTGAAGAATTTTTTTAAGATAAGGCCATTAACAGGGAGAGAATCTCTCACACCTGCTAAATCTTGTAATACAAAGGTCGAATGGCCTACCTTCTCGCAAATCTGAAATGGTCCAAGCCACAACTTCTGGAACTTGGTGTGTTTTCCCTTGTCTTCATGGGCTTTGTCCCATTTCAGGACTAAATCACCGACTTGGAATTGCTTTGAACCGGATGAGACTGAATCAAACGCTGCTTTGATGATTTGTTGATGTTTGGCATGGGTATCTTTGGCTTTTTCTCTTTCTTCTTCTAGTTTTAAAATTTGGTCATATCTAAACTGAATAGAAGAGGAAGGAGCTTCCTCAATGAACTGCATTAGGGCTAAAGAAGGCAGAACAAGGTTTGTGCGCAGTATTGCTTCTTTTCCATACACAAGATTAAACAGAGAGGTTCCTATAGAAGCTTTCTGTGTTATCCTATCAGCCCATAATGCAAACACTAAGGATTTGTGCCAATTTATATGATTTTGTTTGATTGTTCGATTGATGATTTTGATTAGATTCTTATTAGTAGACTCTGCTAAACCATTACCCTGGGGATAGTAATTAGCAGAATACTTTAACTTAAATCCTCTCTTGATAGCAAAATCAAACATAGCATTGCCTGAGAA
>APFE031431452.1:0-21343 GCA_000404065.3 Pinus taeda
TCAGATCACTACATATCGTGACCGTCGGATTGTAAGTTACAAAATGTACAACGGTAAAGAAACACACTTTACCTAACTCTAACCTAACTCTATACTAGACCAAGTTGAACTTAACTATTCCTATGTGTCGGAATATCCTAACACATATAACTTTTATTTCACTTCAGATAGTGATGAAATAGATGTTGAATATAATCTTGGACCTTGTTAAAGGTGCTCAAGGGAAATAGAGTGCCTCTAACTTATGTGATATTATTTACACATTAAGACTTGAGTGCATGCGAACAATTATGGAATAATGTTGTTGTAGTATTGTTTATGCCCTGCATGAGATATATCAATAATCTTCTTCATATGTATATTAGATGCAATAGACCCACAGCAATATCCTAGTACGTATTGGTGAGGGGGTTGTCAAAGGGTTTAATGGTTGTTCCTCCAAAACATAAGTGGTTGATTTGAATTATAAACTCTGACAACTTAATCTAAACACCCTCATCCTGGTACTAGTTAGGGACAGTGTAGGTATTTTGCATGTACATGATAGATAAGGTGGTAGTAGCTTTGATTATGCTTGAAGTAAGATGCATGCCCATGCTATCAGAAATCGATGTAGGGAAATGTTTTATTAATGTTGCATGGAATATTGCATGAAGACATTAAAGTAGTTGTAATGGTTGCATGTCAGGAGAGCATGTGATATTATGCCCAGGGTATATACCTTGATATATCACAGTGGTTATGATCCTTGGCTCACTGAACTTGTGATGACTGTGAAATCTTAACTATAATCAAGAGGTTGTTTTCTTGGGTGGGCTAAGGGGATTCATTACACCGACAATCCAATTACAGAGAAAATCACTTAGCAGGAAAAACTAATGAGATTACCTCACTCTACATTGCAAGTCTCGGCTGATATGGCAGCTGAACTGTGAGTTCCCCGGCTACTTCTGCATTGCCCCTACGTGGGCCCTACATCAGCCTCTAAGTCACTATTTCAGCTTAACTAAGAATCGATCTGCCTTCATAAGCCTTTTCCAGACCTCTCAGCTCAGAAATGTCAGCTCATTCAACAAATTCGAACCTCTCCACTTGAAGTTGTTGCGTTGCTCTATGTGGGCCTACATGAGCCCTTCATGGCCCTACGTCACCCTCTCTGCCCTCTATGTTGCCTCCTTTGTGTGTCTCTCTACCTCTCTATTGTGTATTTATGGCTCCGGAGAAGATCCTCCAACCAAACTTCCTTTGCCCCTCTCTACACAATCTCACTATCAAAACTCTCTCAGCAGCGCTCTACTTCATAAAATCGAACTTCTGAACTCATTTTGTGTGTCTTTCCAAGTGACCCTCAAGCCTCCTTAAATAATCTCCTCGTTGACATTCAACATCCCAGATTAGAAGCTGATCAATGGCTAAGATCATTTCTTCTTGATCTGCGTCTTCTTCTAGAAGTTACACCCACAATTTATATTAATACCCTTTAATTATTTTATTTTCCTAAGTTTAGACTTAGGGTCCCATTAAAAATAATTAATTATTTTAATAAAATTGTTTTTGGGTGGAATTTCCAAAAACGTTTTATGGGTTCTTTGGAATACATGTGCCCAAGCCTCCCTACAAAATTTGAGACTTAGAGCACATACGATGCTACCAAAAATCAACACCTACTGTCTACTTCAACCAACTTAAGTTGGAGGTAGATTTGTTAGTGCCAGATTGATATGAAAGAAAAGATAGTTGAAAATAAATGACAATAGAAAATAGAGGTAACTAATGATCTTGACACAAAATGAGCCAAGTGAAATTGCAAGAGAGAATTAAACTATAAAGTGCAAGAAATAAACAATTGCAATAAAGAGATAAATGAGACAATGGAAATAGCAAGTGAAGTTAAGTAAGATTATTCAACACATTAAGTTTCAAAACATGTAATGTGAAATGAAAAGAGAAACTAGAGATGCATGAAAATCAAAGAAATAAAATAGCCACTCAAACAATCATACAAAGAACACCTTCCCCAATTGAGGGAAAAGGGATGCCAAGGGGAACATCCCCAAGCTCCTGAGATAAAAATTAACCTTTATTAAAATTAGATCCCTCTTGTTGGATGAGGCATAGAGAGGATTTCTTGGAAAGAGTTTACAAGTATTTCCCTTGAAGGGAAAGATATCTTTCCAAATCAAGCGGTATGAATTCTTAGCCCAAATTATAATGAGGTTGAGGAAATGCTTAGGATAAAATGTCAAGGAAAATCAAGGTTCCTTTGTTCTCAAATAAGAGCCTATTACATTTAATGATACGAAGTGAAAGATTGCCTTGGATGATTCTCAATGAAAATGTAGCCTTTCTACAGACACCAAAATTATAATGATGAAGGTATGAAGTGCCTTTCAGTTGCTTGTTATAGGTGCATGCAATCAGGTCTATAAGATGCCCCTTCGCCTTGAAATGATGCCAAAACAATTCTACCCAAAAGGCAGTGAAAGTTAATCAAAAAAGGTTTTGAAGTTATGCCTTAAGAGGCACTTGAAATCTGCCCAAAAGCTACAAGGAAGTCAATATTTGAAGTGAGGTAAAGTCTACCCAAAAGGGAAATCCCAATGGTTGTCTTCTTCTACTCAAAGGGTATGTTTGGAAACTGACTATTCTTGAAGCCTGTGCAAAGGAAATTTCTCCTTAAAAGGAGGTTGAGATCTGCTCAGAAAATGGACTTAAATTTTTCCTTGGAAGGCAGTGAAGGTCTACCTAAAAGGTAGTCCTTAAAAATGTCTATCACTACCCCAAAAGGTATGCAAAATTGGGCAATCTATCAACTTGGAAAATGGTACTAATGATCAGCGTTCAAAGGTAACCCATGCTACCTCGATTTTCTATGCAAAAGACAACGAAAATTGTTTTATCGTTTAGTCAAATAAACTCACAAATGAAACCACAAAATCTAGTATAACTTAAGAGCATCTATCCAAAAGAGTAATGCAAACTTAGGTGATTCAAAAACTTATTCCAAGCTTGCTCCAAAGGAAAAAAGTAATCTTGTTTCTCTGAGATCAAGAAGGACCATTGTTGGGACAATGGTCTATTCCTCAACCTAAAGCTTTGATATTCCATGATAAACCAAAACAAGTAACCAATAAATGTATTTGAAATTTGATGATGGAGAGAAGCAAATCTTAGACCCTTGAGGCCCTCTTTGATGATCTTTTGGAGAGCTTGGATAGCCTTCATCAACTTGGGCTTGAGGCTCCCTAGCTCTCTTGGAAATGGATGGTTTAGCCAAAAACCTAAAAACAATGATTAGTAAACCTTTGAGACTTTGCTCATATGATGGCAAGGATGAGCCTATTGTTCAACCAAAACACATAAGCATAAGCCAACCCTAGGATATGAGCAAATTTCAAAGAGGAGATCCAAATAATTGGACTCCTTTCCTCGCAAAAGGTGACAAAAATGTTGTCGCTTTCACCCACACCTGGGATTTGTTGAAAAGTGTAACTAGGTTCGATCTTCATAATGACATTTGTAATTGTGATTTTATGTAATTGATGTAAAGAAGAAAATAAAATTATTTTTGTAATGCTTGTCTCATGGGTTTTATGAGCAAGGAATTTTATTTTCAGATAAAGTTCCCATTGTGAGCTATTAGGTTTGGTTATCAAGTCATAAAATTAATAGAGTCAATGTCAAAGTTTGAAGACCCATTTTGGGCATGTATTCCATTGTAAAAGAAAAATGATTAGCCCTCCAAGACCCTGTCACAAGATCTTCTTCATGTAAGCCTAAGGATACTTCTATAATGACAAGTCGGCTTACCTATATCACAAGTCAGCTTATATTGATGGATGCAAACACTATATATAGGGCAACTCGGCCTCCATTTAAGCACAAGAAATTCGGACAAGCAAATCTTAAGAGGAAGAAGGGTGAAAACATCAAGAAAGAAGCCTCATCATCAAACGAAGGAGAAATGAAATCAACCGAGTTCATTTCTGATCTATTTTAGGGAAAATCTCTTCCACACGTGCAAGATTACAGTGTTGTCCATTGCAGAAAAAGGGTTGAAGTATTACAGTCATATTGAGAGGGAATTTTTTGGGAGAAAAACAAGGAAGATCTCAAGCCGAATTGCCAAGGAAGAAGTCTCCTTC
Source organism: Pinus taeda (assembly GCA_000404065.3). Classification (NCBI taxonomy): domain Eukaryota; kingdom Viridiplantae; phylum Streptophyta; class Pinopsida; order Pinales; family Pinaceae; genus Pinus; species Pinus taeda. Next base: position 4,146 of record APFE031431452.1, read on the forward strand.
TAGAGCGAGGAAAATAAAGGGTCAAAATTGGTCAATCTCATGTGCTAGGGTTTCTAAATTAAGGCTGAAAGTTGCAGATTTTTTCCAAGGGACCGAAATTTTGAAGGATAGAAGAGGAGGAAGAAACAAGTAGTTTCACTATCGCTGACTCAAGGAAACCTTCTGACTTGGTCTTGGAGAGGTTTTTGTTTAAAGGGTCTACGTCATGGTCTTGGTATTCGTCAATTGAAATCTCTGTAAGAAGAAGAATTTGTTTAGGTTTTCCTCTCAAGTTGGAGAGGTTTTGGCCCTGGTTGTTCGCCTACATTCTGTGTCTCTTGTCTCTTTATTGTTTATGCATTGGTAGTTGTTTGATGAATAAGAACACAATAATAATCTAAATAAAGAGAATATCATAATCCAAAGAAGTAAAATGCATTCACAAGAAGTTATCATTAGAAGAGAAATCTCCTAATTGTTATGCCCCAGATTTCTCAACAGGATTATCGTGGATAAAATACTTAATTCCACTTGGAGTTGAAAGCAATTATTATTCCATTAATGATTGTGAAAGTGTTAGGCATTTTGTTTGAAGAACCAATCCATGGCATCCTCCTCCAATGATAGTACAAATAGCTTGATCTTTACATCTTCATGGTTGAAATTTTATCCACTACACTACTTGGCCACACAAATGTTGAAATTTCTTACATGTGTTTTGCACTTATGACATTTTTACCTTGGAATGTAGGAATCTTCTCAATGGCATTGTTGGGAAAGGCATGAGGATAATCCCAGATGTTAGAAAAATCAATGGGCTTATATACATCATCCATTTCTATGACTACTTGGTCAATGTTAGCTTCAAACAAGAGATGGATGTCAAAAAATGCTTCATGTCCGAGATTAGCAGGAACCCTACTAGAAGAGAGCTTGTTTAACCTCTTCATATAAGCCCTTTGAGGTTCAAGGATGGGATTAACAAAGCTACTTGGATGTCTCCTAGTAGAATAACTTACAGTATTTAGACCTAGTGGAGTTGCTTGTTGGACACAAACCAGCTTCTAAGACCAAATCATGCAAGAATGAAATACTTTGGGTCTAAAAAGACTTATCCTCGGCAACGACACCAAAAATGTTGCTGCCTTCACCCACACCTGGAATTATCGTGGAGAAAATCCTTAACTCCACTTAGTGTTGGCCTTGGGGGCATGTTTCGAGTTAAGGTCGTCACTCAATTCTCAAATCCTTCATCTAGGCTTATTCCTAAGGAAGTCAAAGGGGGTGGACCCTAAAAATATCGAAGGTTCATCTAGCTCAATGCTAGCAAGTTAGTTTTCTAGGAGTTATTACAAGGTGATCAATATACACTTCAAATATATAACAACAATTACAATTACAGGCTCAATGAGCACATGTATCCACAAATATAACAAGATAAGACCAGTACCCAAATATAACTATTTGCTAAGGATATTCTAAGTAAAATACAACTTTACAAAACAACTTGGAAAGTAAGAAAAGTACTACAATATAGATATTTCCAAAAGTACTATTGGCATGTAATAACATTAGCAAGGGCAATAAATGAAACAAGTGCTTAAGAATGAAATAAGCACTCATCAACATGGAAAAAATGCTAAGTGATAAATGGGATACTTGCAAGTAAATTAAATCTACTCAAGATAAAAGAACCATTCCAAATGTGAGCACATGAAACACATACTTAAATGATGATGCAGCTTTGTAGTGTACTTGTTTTGCAATGTGATGAGATTATCTTGGTTAATTTTAAGTTAATCCCAAGTTCTAAAGCATGTTTCAAAGAACTCCATTTCCCCAGACCTCACCCTCGCTTGGGCCTTGATCTCAGAGTGAGGAGTCAATAGGGGATGGAGGGTTCCTACTGTCTACTTCAACCAACTTAAGTTAGAGGTAGATTTGTTAGTGCCATAGTGCTATGAAAGAAAAGCCAATTTAAAATAAATGACAATTAAAAATAGAGCTAACTAATGAGATTGACACAAAGTGAGCTAAGTGAAATTGCAAGAGAGTTAATCTATAGAGTGCAAGAAATAAACAATTGCAATAAAGAGATACATGAGACAATGGAATTAGCAAGTAAAGTTAACCAAGATTATTCAACACATTAGCTTGCATAACATTTAAAGTGAAATGAAAAGAGGAACCACAGATGCATGAAAATCAAAGAAATAAAATAGCCATTCAAGCAATCACACAAAGGACACCTATCCTTCTTGTTGGATGAAGGATAGAGAGGGTTTCTTGGAAAGAGTTTACAAGTATTTCCCTTACAGGGAAAGATACTCTTTCCAAATCAAGTGGTATGAATTCTTAGCCCAAATTACAATGAGGTTGAGGAAATGCTTAGAAGACAATGTCAAGGAAAATCAAGGTTCCTTTGTTCTCAGAGAAGATCCTATTACAACAATGTTACCAAGCAAAAGATTGCCTTGGATGATTCCCAATGAATATGTAAACCTTCTACAGAAACCAATATTACAACGATGAAGGTGTGAAGCACCTTTCATCTGCTTGTTATAGGTGCATGCAATTAGGTCTATAAGATGCCCCATCTTCTTGAAATGATGCCAAAGCAACTCTGACTGAAAGGAAATGAAAGTTCATCAAAAAACGTTTTGAATTTCTGCTTTAAGAGGCACTTGAAATCTGCCCAAAAGCTACAAGGAAATCATTATTTAAAGTGAGGTAAAGTCTACCCAAAAGGGAAATCCCAAAGGCTATGTTTGGAAACTGCCTCTTCTTGAAATCTGTGTGAAGGAAATTTCTCCTGAAAAGGCTGAGATATGCCCAGAAAATGGACTGAAAATCTGCCTTGAAAGGTATGCGGGGTCTACCTAAAAAAGCAGTCCTTAAAACTGTCTATTGCTACCCCAAAAGGTATGCAAAAAGTGGTGGTCTACCAACTTGGTGAATGGTACTAATGATCAGCCTTCAAAGGTAACCCAAGCTACCTTGATTTTCTGCCCAAAAGACAGCAAGAATTATTTTATCAGTTAGTCAAATAAACTTGCAAATGAAACCACAAAAGCTAGTATAACTTAAGAGCGTCTAGCCAAAAGAGTAATGCATACTTAGGTGATTCAAAAAATTATTCCAAGCTTGCTCCAAAGGAAGAAAGTAAGCTTGTTTTTCTTAGAGCAAGGAGGACCACTGTTCGGACAGTGGTCTATTCTTAAGCCTAACGCTTTGATATTCAATGATAAACCAAAACAGGTAACCAAGAAATGTATTTCAAATTTGATGATGGATAGAAGCAAATCTTGGAGCCTTGAGGCCCTCTGTGATGATCTTTTGGAGAGCTTGGATGGCCTTTGTCAACTTGGGCTTGAGGCTACTTACCTCTCTTTGAAATGGATGGTTTAGCCAAAAACCTCACCAATTTCCAAGGATGTAAGGCTACCTGCAAATACTAAAACACAACACTTGCAAAACAATGATTACTAAACCTTTGAGACTTTGCTCATATGATGACAAGAATGGGTTTATTGTTCAACCAAGAACACATAAGCCTAAGCCAAGCTTAGGATATGAGCAAATTTCAAAGAGGAGATCCAAATAATTGGACTCCTCTCCTCGACAATGGCACCAAAAATGTTTCTGCCTTCACCCACACCTCGGATTATCGTGGAGAAAATACTTAACTCCACTTATGTTGAACTCAATTATTATTCCATCAAGTATTGTGAACGTGTTGGCATTATGTTCCAAGAACCAATTCACGGTGTCTAACTCCAATGATATTACAAATAGCTTGATCTTTACATCTTCATGGTTAAAATTCTGTCTGCTACACCACTTGGCCACATAAATGTTGAAATTTCTTATATGTGTCTTGGCACTTATGGCATTGTTGCCTTGGAATGTAGGAAACTTCTCAATGGCCTTGTCAGGAAAGGTATGAGAATAACCCTAGATATTAGAAAATCAATTGGATTATATACATCATCCATTTTTATGACTACTTGGTCAATGTTAGCTTCAAACATGAGATAGATGTCAAAAAATGCTTCTTGTCCAAGATTAGCAAGAGCCCTACTAGAAGAGTGCTTGTTTAACCTCTTCCTGTAAGCCCTTTGAGGTTCAAGGATGGGGTTAAGAAAGCTACTTGGATGTCTCCTAGCAGAATAATTTGTTGTATTTAGATCTAGTGGAGTTGCCACATGGACACAAACCAACTTCCAAGGCCAAATCATGCAAGAATGTAATATTCCGAGTCTAAAAAGACTTTTCTTCGGTAATGACACCAAAAAATGTTGCCTCCTTCACCCACACTTGGGATTATCATGGAGAAAATCCTTAAGTCCACTTGGTGTGGCCTTGGGAGCAAGTTTCAAGTTAAAGTCCTCACTCAATTCTCAAATCCTTCATCTAAGCTTATCCATAGCAAAGCCTAAGGGGTGTGGACCCTAAAAACAACTAAGGTTCAGATAGCTCAAAGCTAGCAAGTTAGTTTTCTAGAAGTTAATACAAGGAGATCAATATACACTTCAATTATATAACATCATTTACAATTACAAGCTTAGTAAGCACATGCATCCACGAATATAGCAAGATAAGACCAATGCCCAAATATAACTACTTGCTAAGGATATTCCAAGTGAAAATACAACTTTGCAAAACAACTTGGAAAGTAAACAAAGTGCTACAAGATAGATATTTCCAAAAGTAATGCTGGCAAGTAATAACATTAGCAAGTGTAACAAATGACACAAGTGCTTGAGCATGAAATAAGTGCTCATCAACTTGGAAAAAATGCTTAAGCGATAAATGTGATACTTACATAAAAATAAAATCTACTCAAGATAAAATACCCATTCCAAATGTGAGCACATGAAACACATACTTAAATGATGATGTTGCTTTGTAGTGTACTTGATTTGCGATGTGACCAGATTATCTCGTTTAATTTTAAGTTAATCCTAAGTTCTAAAGAAAGTTTCAAAGAACTCTGTTTCCCCGGACCTCACCCTCGCCTGGGCCCTAATCTCATAATGAGGTGTCAATAGGGGATGGAGGATCCCCACTATCTACTTAAACCAACCTAAGTTAAGTAGATTTGTTGGTGCCAAAATGCTATGAAAGAAAAACTAATTGAAAATAGAGCTAACTAGTGAGATTGACACAAGGTGATCCAAGTGAAATTGCAAGAGAGAGTTCATCTATAGAGTGCAAGAAATAAACAATTGCAATAAAGAGATTTAGACAATGGAATTAGCAAGTGAAGTTGACCAAGATTATTCAACACATTAGCTTGCATAACATCTAAAGTGAAATGAAAAGAGAAACTAGAGATGCATGAAAATCAAATAAATAAAACAACCACTCAAGAAATCACACAAAGGACACCTTCCCAGTGGGGGAAAAGGGATGCCAAGGGGAAAATCCCCAAGTTCCCAAGAGAAAAATTAACCTTTATTAAAATTAGATCCCTCTTTTTGGATGAGGGATAGAGAGGGTTTCTTGGAAAGACTTTACAAGTACTCCCATTGAAGGGAAAGATATTCTTTCCAAATCAAGTGGTATAAATTCTTAGCCTAAATTACAATGAGGTTGAGGAAATGCTTACAAGAAAATGTCAAGGGAAATTAAGGCTCCTTTGTTCTCAGAGAAGAACCTATTACAACAATTTTACCAAGCGAAAGATTGTCTTGGATGATTCCCAATGAATATGTAAACTTTCTAAAGACACCAATATTATAATGATGAAGGTATGAAGCACCTTTCAGCTGCTTTTTTAGGTGCATGCAATCAGCTCTATGAGATGCACCATCTTCTTGAAATGATGCCAAAGCAAGTCTGCCTAAATGGCAGTGAAAGTTCCTCAAAAAAGGTTTCATATTTCTGCCTAAAGAGGCACTTCAAATCTGCCCAAATGCTACAAGGAAATCAGTATTTGAAGTGAGGTAAATTTTTCCCAAAAGCAAAGTCCCAAAGGTTGTCTTCTTCTGCTCAAAGGGTCTATTCAGAAACTGCCTCTTCGTAACATTTGTACGAAGGAAAATTCTCCTTAAAAGGAGGCTGACATCTGCCCAGAAAATGGACTTCAATTCTGTCTTGAAAGGAAGTCAAGGTATACCTAAAAGGAAGTCCTTAAAACTGTCTATCGCTGCCCCAAAATTTCTACAAAAAGGGGCAATCTACCAACTTGGCAAATGGTACTAATGATCAGCCTTCAAAGATATCCCAGGCTACCTCAGATTTCTAACTAAAAGACCGTGAAAATTGATTTGTCAGTTAGTCAAATAAACTCACAAATGAAACCACAAAATCTAGTATAACTTAAGAGCATCTAGCAAAAAGAGTAATGCAGACTTAGGTGATTCAAAAAATTATTCCAAGCTTGCTGCAAAGGAAACAAGTAAGCTTGTTCTTCTTAAAGCTAGAAGGACCATTGATGGGATAGTGGTCTATTCTTGAGCCTAACGCTTTGATATTCAATGATAATCCAAAACAAGTAACCAATAATGTATTTGAAATTTGATGATGGAGAGAAGCAAATCTTGGAGCCTTGAGGTCCCAACAATGGTCTATTCTTGAGCCTAACACTTCGATATTCAATGATAAGCCAAAACAAGTAACCAATAAATGTATTTGAAATTTGATGATGGAGAGAAGCAAATCTTGGAGCCTTGAGGCCCTCTTTGATGATAATTTGGAGAGCTTGGATGGTCTTTGTCAACTTGGGCTTGAAGCTCCTTAGCTCTCTTGGAAATGGATGGTTTAGCCAAAAACCTCACCAGTTTCCAAGCATGTAAGGCCACCCACAAATACTAAACCACAACACTTGCAAAACAATGATTAATAAACCTTTGAGACTTTGCTCATATGATGGCAAGGATGAGCTTATTGTTAAACCAAGAACAGATAAGCCTAAGCAAAGCCTAGGATATAAGCAAATGTCAAAGAGGAGATCCAAATAATTGGACTCCTCTCCGTAGCAATAGTGCCAAAAATGTTGTCACCTTCACCCACACCTAGGATTATTGTCGAGAAAATCCTTAACTCCACTTGGTGTTGAAAACAGTTATTATTCCATCAGGGATTGTGAAAGTGTTGGCATTGTGTTCCAAGAACCAATCCATGGCATCCTCCTCCACTGATAGTACAAATATCTTGATCTTTACATCTTCATGGTTGAAATTTTGTCTGTGACACCACTTGGTCACACAAATGTTGAAATTTCTTATATGTGTCTTGGCACTTATGGCATTGTTGCCTTGGAATGTAGGCGATTTCTCAATGGCCTTGTTGGGAAAGGCGTGAGGATAACCCCGGATGTTAGAAAAAAATCAATGGGATTATATACATCATCCATTTCTATGACTATTTGGTCAATGTTAGCTTCAAACAAGAGATGGATTCAGAAAGTGCTTCCTGTCCAAGATTAGCAAGGGCTTATTCACGGTGTCTAACTCCAATGATATTACAAATAGCTTGATCTTTACATCTTCATGGTTAAAATTCTGTCTGCTACACCACTTGGCCACATAAATGTTGAAATTTCTTATATGTGTCTTGGCACTTATGGCATTGTTGCCTTGGAATGTAGGAAACTTCTCAATGGCCTTGTCAGGAAAGGTATGAGAATAACCCTAGATATTAGAAAATCAATTGGATTATATACATCATCCATTTTTATGACTACTTGGTCAATGTTAGCTTCAAACATGAGATAGATGTCAAAAAATGCTTCTTGTCCAAGATTAGCAAGAGCCCTACTAGAAGAGTGCTTGTTTAACCTCTTCCTGTAAGCCCTTTCAGGTTCAAGGAAGGATTTAAGAAAGCTACTTGGATGTCTCCTAGTAGAATAACTTGCAGTATTTAGATCTAGTGGAGTCGCCACTTGGACACAAACCAGCTTCTAAGACCAAATCATGCATGAATGTCATATTCCGGGTTTAAAAAGACTTATCCCCAACAACGACAGCAAAAATGTTGCCGCCTTTTGTAATATACCCAACAAAAATTTTGTTTCCAAAAAATTTAAAATTTCCATTTGTCACCTTTCTACAAATAGTTTGTATGGAAAGCCTGGAAACACCTTCAACAAACAACTCAGAAATTTCGTCAAACATTTCAAGAACGAATTCTGATAATTAACTTCAGTTAAATAACTGAGGCAAAATTTTGAATTTATTGAGAAGAATCTCCAATGATTACAAGCAAACTTTAATGCAAAACTTGATCCTTGCTTCAACTGATAGGAAGTATATAATCTCTTGATAGGCTTGTCAATACAATGCGTGGAGAATTTACTTTTGCATTACTATAGTAGCTTAACCTCCTGGATGATATATAAGTTTGCTCCAACACTCCAACATGCCCCAGGAAATAGCAGAGATACCCAGCAACCAACCAAATCAATGCAAAGGAATCCAATCGTATTAGAGATTTCAGCCCACTGATCTGGAAAAGGAATGACATCAGCACACACTTCAACAATGAAGATCTCTCTTCAGAGAAATTTAGCCTATATGATTTAATGGATTCGACACCCAATTATGATGCACAGGAAGGTCATAAAACGCATAATTCGGCCTCTTAAAATAGCAATAATTTCAACTCCAGGATTTCAACTCTATCTCGTGGTGCAAAACTTTGGAATAATTTGTGCTCGACTAGCTGAGCAAAATGCTCCACAAACCCACTCAAATTCTGCTGATGTGGTTGTTGTAGCAATCTGGAAAATTGCTGACTGTGAAACAATGCAAATGGTTTCCAAAACCCAATTTAGCCTCTAAACTTTTGAGGATAATCTTTGGCACAATTCATTTCCTTGGCAAGATAAAATTTCACTTCAGATCTCGGCCTCTAACTAGTGAGAAGGACTCGGCCTTAGGAGAAATCAATGCGGCCCCGTCAGATGGAACAATTTCGACCCTCTTTGATTTTTAATTCAATTTGGCCTCGTTGCTTGATGGTATAATCTGGAATGAAGATATGTGTTCCTCTTTCCTGGCTGCTTCATATCTAGAGAAAACTCCGCCCTCTTGGAATAAAATGGTTTGTCCTGCAAATAACGAAATTACCGAAAATTCCTGCCAACAAATCTAGTTAGATATTCAAAATAAACTTCTGAAAACTAATCCAACTATGGTGGCAATAGAGTCCGCCGAAATACTAGCTAAATTGGAGAAATACTAGCTAGGGTGGCACTGATATCCATCGAAACTCGCGTGAGGATTTTGCTTGTAACTCTCATAATTATATTCACTTTAGCTTCTCTTCAATGGCAATGAGAAATGATGGGATAAAATGATTAGAAAATGAGCTCCACCCTCCTTTCATAACTTTTCATTGAGTTTTCTCCAAGCTTTTAGAACCTTTTTTAATATTATTTTTATTAGCTTCTAGAACTCTTTTTAATATTATTTTTATTGATGAAAGTACCTTTTTCTTCTAATTGGCTTTTTGCCCCTTTGATAATACTTTTTTTTTTGCCTTTTTTTATTAATCATAATTTACCTTTTAGTTTAATAATATAAAATATGATCAAAATTGGGTAAATGTCTTTGGGTTTCCTAGATAATTTTCCCTCTCTCTAGCCTAAAAGAGAATTAGGCAAGCATTAATGTTCCATGTTCACAAAATGGGAGACATTACATTACAATCCTCCCCACCTACGATTGCTTATTCTAAGCAATGTCATCATGAATTTCTGCTCCATAAACTAGCCCATCTGAAATTAATACCAAGGTCCCAAATGTGTCATTGAGCCATTATTTGCCTAGGTCAACCACTCGATTTCTTTTTCCAGCGGAAGATCTCTCATTTTTTCATGTCTCTACCAGCATGCTTACTACCACAAACAATATTTTGAACATTAACTGATCCCAGACTAAGCAAGGGAAAAATGGTCATCTGGATCCTCCAAGGTACTATTTCTGACTTCAAATTAAATGTATAGTCATGGTTCACTCCCTCAACATAGAACTTCTATGGTAATACCATTATATAAGATGTTGGCAGTTGTTGTTCACACTAATGCTGCATTTTTGTGATAATTTGGACTGGAAAAAATAGTATTGTTGCATGATATTTTCCATTAGGGAAAGCAAATTGTAAATGATCTACATTCATACCTCCTACCTCCTGGGTTCTCTTATATTTCTAAATCGTATGATAAGGCAATGTTTGGGGGCTTAATGCTTTCCACTGTACAGTTTGGCACAAGAAAGAGAAATAGGAAAGGTGACAATCTCATCAAGCTGCATATAAGAACTGCTATCCAAAGTCTATTGTAGTCATCTTTTTGGACATGAAGCCACTAGAGTAGAAGTGCGATAAACCAAGAACCAGATGTATTCCCAAAGTTAGACACTGACATTAGGAAAGGAAAGACAATGCCTTCGATGCCATTGGGACAAAGTTGGGCAGATAACACAAGCATGGACATTAACTTACGCTGTGTCTCTTGAAACAAAAAATCGATCTGGAATATGCATCCAAAAATTCACCCTTGAAACAAGTATAATGTCAAGGAGCCCACTAAATGAAGATGCGACTTTTGTATGGATTTCTTGGGCTAGATTTCCATTTATGATGTCGATGTAGGAGCTGGAGGATTGCAATGATTTTGCATGGCATTTCTCACACAAATTAAGTATCGTAAAACCCCAAAAAAGACTAAAATCTCGTATTCCCAATTGAATTATGATGCAACCAGACGTGTTTGTATCCATGGAATTCATTTCTTTGGTATTGTGGTTGTAGGGATCTCCATGCCTAAACTTCATTGGGGCTGCATCCAAAGTAACAGCCTGAAGAATAGCTGGCCCGTCTTCACATAGATATGGTTGCACAACTAATCCAATGGTTGTTAATTGAGTGCCATCCAGAAATGGCTTGTACTTCTCCTTTGATAGCACACATATATGTAGAAACATATTATTTTGGAGAACCCCAATCTAACATTGTCCAAGGGAGGTTGGGTCATTTGACAAAAATGGTACTAAGTCCTGATACTCTGTAATGTTGGGCCTATTCTTTATGCAACAATATGCATATGTCTTGGAAATCGCATGAGTTGCAAGAAGTCTTCCTTTCACCTTACATCCAATCCATTGTGCACATGAAGGGTAATAGAGGCCTCCAAATGTTAACATTGATGATGCAACCCAGGTTTGGATCTGCCCTTTCCAGCATACATAGGAAGCCAACTATCCATCGACAACATATACCTCTTTACCATTAACTGGGTCTACATGGTTAAACTTGTACGATGCCACTGGTATTGGAATAGATTTATGATAGACAAATACGTCATTTGACTCTAAACCAATAGCACCAGAAAACCCCACAAGGCTCCTTTCATATCTATGCCCAGAATATGTCAGAACAGGGTTGCAAAGTACGCTTCTTGTGCTTGTTGTCAGGTTCCAAGGCTTGATTGTGCCATCAATTGAAACTGAGGTAGTTTTCCTATGATGTGCAAGCAATATATTTACAGGATCTTGCCATTGAAGAGACACAACAATAGTCAAAAGTTGAGGACTACAAGTAACTAAGGTTTCATGTTGAAGTGTTTGGAAGCTCCCTATATGGCCTTTCTGCTCAAAGCATGCAAGAAACATGTAGAAAGCCAAATTCAAAGTCTAACTCAGTTACCTCCACTTTCCCACGTAATACCATAGCCTCAAGATCACAATATTTTTCAATAATTGAATATGCTTGATAACTTCTTTTGGAAAATTGAAAATGCTTTCAATTTCCAAATAAATACCTCGAATTCGAGCCTTCAATTGATGTTGGTCAAAGTAAATGTGGCTATTTGAATTCAAGCCCTTTGATATGAAAGGTAATTATGTTGGCTTATTATTAGTCATCCACCCTGTTAGGACTTCCCTTCCAAGCATCTGCACTACGTCAAATGAGCCAGCCACAGGATCCCAAGTTCCATGAACTATAATTCCTTTTGTACGCATATTGATAAAATGTGAATTGCCATTAATATCGTGGAGACTGGGAGCATCACCATGCCAATCTTGTAACTGTTTTTGGTGAGCAACAAACCAAACATGGTAATCATGGTATTAGGCAAGGCATCTCACCTTTGTAAGCATCTCACTGACATGCTTAATTTCGATTTGTTTAGAAGGATGTTGGTGATCTAACTCATTGTATGGATCATTCACTAGGCCATGTACTCCATGCCTAAAAATTGCTTCCTTTGCATGTTCCAGGTCCTACTTAATTGAAGGAATTTTTCATTTCAAACTTTATCGGATAAGGATTGTCATTTAACCATTGCTTCCCCTGCTCTGGTTCTTTGGCACTGATCCATTGTGTGGAGTAGCATGAAAGGAAAGCTTCTTTTATATGATGTTCTAACAATCCTCTCACATGCTCCTGAACCTTGTTTTCCATGGAACAAAGAGCAATTGGCTAGTCTCTAGCATGGTTCACGGGAGCATCAATCCACTCACTTTTCCTTCTTGACATATTCCCCGAGATTCCTGAACTGAATCGAGAAATGTATATCTCATGTGCAACATAATATGATGCATTGGGGGACTAAATTCCAGCTACGGATGATATTTGATAATATTCTTTATTACCTTTTTTTTGAAGGGAATTTTTCGTCTGCAATCCTTCTTGATGCGCTACTGTTACATTTTTATTTAGTTGAATCTCCATATTACCACACATTGCAAGAACCCTAGTAAATTCATTAAATGGTTGAGGCAAGATACAAATAACAGAATTACCTCTCCTCCTTTTAGCAACAATCCCCGGAGTAAGGATAGCAATGTCCTCAGCAAACATGGTATTGAAGTTTGGAGTGTGGAAGCTTAGTTTCGTTAGGGAATGTTCCTTCTTGTCTTCAGCTGTACCATCCACTAGCAATTCAATTTCTTCTTGGAGCATGTTCCTTGTAACATCATTGCAAACTTCTGGTGGCCTTACAAAGACTCCAGTAAACTGATCCATATTTTGATGTCGAAACTTACTTATATTGAATACATCTTGATTGGGATCTTATCCCCTGTAAATGAGAATGATGCCATTAAGATGCTTCAGATTGTATTCACAAGATTTGTGTCTATATTTTGCTGAGCCTTTGACATGAACAATACCTTCAATCATGACATTGCTAGACTTAGTGGGTAACTGAACCTTTTCATGGGACAAACTTTTCAGGGTCTTTCCAACTAAGAATTCAAATGAAAATGGTCCATATATTTCTTCTAAGCCTGGTTTGGAAACCTCTGTATTTGCAACATGAATTACTACCTTTTTCCTACTACCATTTGGATTAACACTTACCCTTTGGCTCGCTTCAGATGTATTTCACAAGGCTTCAACTGTATCTTCAACTAAATGTATTGAATCTTCATTTATGCTTATATCTTCATCTTCAGATTTGTAATTGCTTTCCCCTTTCTTTGCCATCTTTAATGACACCCATTTTTCCAATTGTTCTAACATGTTTGTGAAATCTTGGTTGTAATCTTCAAATTTTTGACTTGGAAGCTTTTTATCTTTAAACTTCCATTCTGGCCCTCAAATTCTTCTCCTTGATATCACCCACAGCTGGCCAGAGTCATGCTCTAATATCACTATAATATACCCAACAAAAGTTACATACAAACTTTTCCAAAAAATTTAAAATTTCTCTTTGGCACCTTCCTACAAACAGTTTGAATGCAAAGTCTGGAAACACCTTCAACAAACAACTCAAAAATTTTGTCAAACACTTCAAGGAAAATTTCATATAAATAACTTCAGTTAAAGAACTAAGGCAAAAATCTAATTTTTATTGAGGAGATTTTTCAATGATTACAAGTAGACTCTAATGCAAATCCCGATCCTTACTTCAGCTGATAGGAAGTATATAATTTCTTGATAGGCTTGTCAATACAATGCTTGGAGAATTTACTTCTACATTACTGTAGTAGCCTAACCTCCTGGATGATATACAAGTCTGCTCCAACGCTCCAACACACTCTAGGAAATAGCAAAGAAACCCAAAAACTAACCAAATCAATGCAAAGGAATCCAATCAAAGTCTGCTTCAGTTGTTGGCATTATGATACAGGTATTGTCCTTGATGGTAACTCACTTAGATAAAAGATCACAGTATAGTAGGTAAACAGCAAAAGAATTACAGATCAGTGTTCACAGAATGAAGAAAGAGAGGTATATGCAGGTTCACCATTGACCACGTTGCGTATACACGCAGGTTCACTGTATACAAGTCGCGTATACGTACACACGCACTTTCACAGAAGGAAAAGCGCGTATACCTTGGAAAACTAAGTTTCTGGTCCGAGGTGTTTGGTCCATGGTATTTTGATCCATGGTATTGGTCCAAAGTATCTGGTCCGAGGTATTGACCCTAGGTATTTGGTCCAAGGTATTGGTGCTAAGTGGTTTTGGTCCATGGTATTGAGAAAGGCGTACAAACTATAAAAGGAGGAGAAGATCATTAGGCCAAGGTGTGCAAGTATCGAATATCTGATGAATTGTGAGATCTAGTATGCAAGTTATTGGGTTATGGTGCATTGCTGAATCTGAATCAAGGATGAACCTTAGCGGATGATGAGGGATTAGATCTAATGATGGATCGAGATCTTAAGGCGTAAAATGAACTATCATTATGTGTTTTTTCTCATGTATATTCTAGATCTGAATACTGACACATATATTATTCTGTAAATGATATGATTTGGGTATAACTAAAGTCTAGAATAGCTACAAAACTCTGAATTTATATCTGCATATATATACGCTGGTTGGCTTTGAGAAAAGCACGTATACACGCAGGTTCGACACATGGAAGTAGCATATACCTTATAAAATATGTTTTAGTTGCTTCTATTTGCTGTTGTAGTGTTCTGTGTTCTGGCTTGTGTTCTGGTTACTCTATTCTGGTGACAGTATTCTGAATGATCAAAATGATGGGTTGTCAAAGTGATTGATTGATTCGATTGTGGTCGGTTCAAAAGGTGATTGGTTGATTTAGATATATTTGATGATTGAATTTCAGTTATGATGTTGTTGATGGATCCAGTGTGAAAATTTATGAAACGTTGTCGGCGCCTACGTACTAGTAAACATATCGGCTAGTACAAGAGCTAGGGGGTTGTAGCTCCCTTCCAGTAGTAGCTGGAAAACGAGAGAAGGTTGCAGCCTTCTGCAGATCAAAGCTTGCGTACTGGTAAAGTCTGCACTAGTACAAAATTGTAAACCAAATTTTCTTATTATTAAAAGAAGACAAAGACGACAGTAGCAGGTGGTTTGTTACCCACATTGGGTTTCCACATTATATCTTGGTGTTCATGTGTGATGCTCATGCTTTATTCTGCTTTTATTGCACTGTCTAATTAATATCTGACATACTGGTTAAAGTTCAATACATGATAAATTGGGTAAATCAAAAGTTCTCTGCATATACGCTGGTTGCTTTAATAACTGTCGCATGTACACGCTGGTTCACTTAGCTAAAGTAGCGTATACAAATCTGCCTATGGAAATGAAAAATTATTGAGTTACTAACACTAATTCACCCCCCCTCTCAGTATTTTTTCCAACAATTGGTATCAGAGTAGGTCCTTCAGAAGAAGTTTGATCGCTTGAAGGAAGATCCATCATCATGAGTAATCAAGAAAGCGAGGGATCCATCAGACTACCAATATTTGATGGGAGCAACTTTGTTTATTGGAAAATAAGAACCACAGCCTACCTTCAATCACTTGGAACAAATGTCTGGGAAATTGTGGAAGGAGGATATACATTTCCATCAGCAATTCCTACATATACGGCAGGTAAAAAGCAATATGAAACCAATGCCAGGGTTGTCAATACATTGTTGGGAAGTCTGTCACAATTAGAGTTTGTCAAAATTATGCAGCTCAAATCAGCCAAAGAAATATGGGACAAAATTGTTCTAAGCTACGAAGGAGACTCTCAAGTAAAACGTGCTAAACTGCAAACTCTTAGAATTCAATATGAAACTCTTAAGATGCACAATGATGAAAGTATTGCTAGTTACTTCTTACGTGTAGATGAGGTTGTTAATTGCATGAAAAATCTGGGTGAAGAGATAAAGGAAGTTACCTTAGTTGAGAAAGTTTTAAGATCCTTGTCTGCTAAATTTGAATCAAAAGTATCTGCCATAGAAGAAAAACAGGATCTATAGACTATTACTATGACACAGCTTCACGGAATCTTAACTGCCTTTGAGATGAGAAAAGGAGGCCCCTCAGATATGAGAGAAGCCGCATTTAAAGCTTCAGCAAAAGGAAAAGAAGAACTCAATGAATCAGGACATATTTTAGAAGAAGAAGATGAAGTAAACTTTGTCAAGAAGCTTCAACGGGGTTCCAGAAGATTTAGAGGTAAACTACCTTTCAAATGTTTTGCCTGTGGTAGAGTCGGTCATTAAGCTGCCAAATGTCCTCATAAAGATAAATATGATAAAGGGAAGGAATCTGCAAAATGGAATAGAAAACAAAGTGTAAGTAAAAAGAGCTATTATACTCATGAAGATAGCAATGGATTATCAAATAGTGATGAAGATGAAAATAGTAATGACTATAGACTTCTAATGGCTTATGAAGATGTAGAAATTTTACCTGTAGAACAAACCGATACATATAAAAAGAATCAGCTCAATAGCTATCCTACTCTCTCTGTACTCTGATGATCTTCAACCAGAAGATGAAAATCATGGACTATCTAGGCCTCAATATATAGGCCACAAGTCCTCCAATCTCCTATAATAGATCCTTCTCCATGCAAGGAATACTTACTAGAAATATCCAACCATCTGATAGTACATTGTCCCACATCTAATCTCAACTGGGTCTCTGACAAAACTGACATGCAACAGTTATCCATGAGTGAATCCTCAGTTATCTGAAATAATAGTTGTCACATGCATGCAAGCATTAACAAACTATATTTTATTATTTTAACAACTTGTTAAAATAATCTAACTGGACTTGACTAGTTAGAACTAAGTCAACTGATTCTCTCATTATAGAACTCATACTTATTCCCTCAATCAATGGAGGAAATTAAGGATAAATTCCTTAATCAGTGGGACAACTCATGTGCATGCTCACAAAGACTTCAAATTCGAATTTCCTTAATAATTAACTCAACTGAATTAATTAATTAATATTTCCAACTGCTGTTAAGACCAAAATTAATTTTACTTCCTATAGATA
>APFE031431456.1:10790-25333 GCA_000404065.3 Pinus taeda
TTAATCTTATACATAAAAATAAATATTAGCCATAGTGAATCATATATATAACAAAATTTTATTTTTTTAATATGATTTTAGGATTTTATAGGAGGAAAATTGTCTATAACTTTAAAATTTGTTCATAAAATATTAAAAATTTCATAAAGATATAAATAAAGTTGAGATTGATATGGGTGTTCTTAAAGGAGTACGAGGTTTGAATTGCGGTTGGAAGTGGGAGAGCCGAAGTGATTAGGGTTTCTGAAAACAGCAGAGTACGTCTCTTATGGTGGGCGGTAGAGTAGGGAGCTCGGCTCCCTCCTACAAAGAAGTTGTGGCTAGCAGAAGTAAATCATCGACGGGGAACAACGGAGATTACACTAATGAAAGGATCAAGGAGAATGAAAAGGAAACACGGGGGACTAGAACCAAGGAAAATAGTAGCACAACGGACAAAGAGGAAGAAGACAAAAGTCAGGGTTCAAGAGAAAAAAAACAAAACAAAACAAAAAGGACCTTGCAAACCAAAAGCAGAAATTACTCCGAGAGTAATATTAAATGATCCCGCTTTGCAGGCGCACAGGGAACACATAGGGACCTACTCCATTATCTGTAAATTCATGGGACTATGGCCCACTGAAAAAGCTTTACAAACGTGGATTAAGTATCACTGGAAACCCAAAGGAAGCATTGACCTACATCTTGGGTAAAAGGGATTCTTCACAGTGGTGTTCTAAAACATTGAAGATAAAGACAGAATATTCGAAGGAGGACCCTACTTTTTTGCAGCAGGCGGTCTCTATAAGAGGCCTTGGAGGATGAACTTTGTACCAGAGAAGGAAATGTTCTCTTCGGTACCAGTTTGGGCAAGGCTATACCCTCTACCTCTTGATTATTGGCAAACTGAATCGCTAGCTGCAATTGGAAATAAACTAGGACATTTTTTCAAAGATTTTGAAGCCACAAGAAGAGGACAATATACTTCTTTTGCTAGGATATGTGTAGAAATGGATCTGTCAGGTGTGCTTCTGGATGAAGTCATTCTGGAAGTTTTTGATGAGGAATGGGTGCAGACAGTGGAATACGAGCATATCCCTTTCAGATGTTGTAGATGCCACGAACATGGACATCCATCCAGAGACTACCCTCTTAATAAAGCAAACAATAAAGATAAACTCCATACAACGAAGGACTTAGATAACTTTCAGAAAGTGGCAAGCAAAGGAAAAGGGGGAAAAAAGGGGCTAAAACAACAACATAACGAGGGGGCTAAAGATTATTCAGAACAAGTTTCATGGGCTGGAAGAGAAGGAAGAAACCACAAGAGAAAACCAATATCAGGAGAAAGGCACTAATGAAAAAGAAAAAGAAGAGGACAAGATACACTCTCTAGATATTGGTTCTCTAAAAGAAATGATGGTAAGTGAAACATAAATGGAGATGGACCAGGAAATAACCCAAAGTGAAACAGATCTGGAAGATCATGAACTAGAAGAAATTATCGACAAGGAAAACCTGGACCTGGAAGGATTCTTGATGCAAGGAACCAAAGGAGGAATATATTCACTGCCTCAAGAAGAATGCAACAGAATACAACAACTGTTTTTATGGAAAACTCGGGAAAAAGAACCGAGAAAAGGTAAAAACATTCACAAACAGGAGCACAAAGGGGTGAAAACAATGAAATCAACTCCCGGATTAGCTACTAGAAATCCAGAAAAGAAGAGAGGTAGGAAAAAACAAAATGAGCTCTTGATGGAGTGTGGAAAGCTAATGATAGATTCCGGTAAGATGAAAGATCTAACCAGTTACTCTTTTACAAATATTTAATCATGAAGTTCATATCTTGGAATATCACAGGTCTAGGTAGTAAAAGGAAACAAAGAATGATAAGTAACAGAATGAAAATAGCAACACCAGACATAATCTTCGTTCAAGAAACAAAATGCTCCATTCAGAAACTAAAACAAATACATAGCAAATGGCTTAAGAGATTTGAGTTTCTAGAAGTTAAAGCAGAGAACACAGCTGGGGGCATTCTCACTCTATGGAATCCCCAAAAAGTTAGCATAACAGATGCTAAGGCACCGAGAAATTATTTATCAGTCATCATTCAACCAGTGAGGGTGTTGGACTCCTTCCTGGTTACAAATGTTTATGGTCCACAACGAATAGATGAGAAACTCAACTTTCTTGAATCCTTGGTAAATCTCAGAAGCAGACATGCAGAAATGCCTTGGGTCTTGGGAGGAGATTTTAAGATGATTAAATCTCTTTCGGAAAAAAAAAGGAGGTACCAGATTGCTAAGTAAAGATTTAATAGTGTTCCAATCCTTCACAGATGACATGAATTTAGTTGACTCTGAAATGCACAACAACCTGTTTACTTGGAATAACAAAAGAGGAGGTGAAGCCCAGGTCGCCTCCAAGTTAGACAGATTTTTGATCTCAGAGGAGATGATGCTCACAAATAAAGAAATAAAGTTCTCCCCTTTGGAGGCTCTAATCACTGGCCGATTCAACTAGAAATCAAAGGGATTGATTCACCCAGAAATAGACCCTTCATATTTGAGAATATATGGTTTTCCCACCCAGAATTCATTAGCAACATTGAAAAATGGTGGTCCGAAGATCTGCAGATCTAGGGCACTAGAATGTTCCTCCTGCTAAAAAGATTGAAGCACAATAAACTCCGACTCAAAGAATGGAACAAGAAGGATTTTGAAAACATTTTCGTAGATAAAAATTTAGTGGAAATCAAACTACAGGAACTAAACCAAGCATTAATCACAGAAGGTTTTGATAAAGTCAAGAGTGAACAAGTTGATATATACAATCAAGAATGGGAGAAATTATGCAAACAAGAGGAAATCTTCTGGAGACAAAAGTCTAGAATTCAGTGGCTCAAAGAAGGGGAACGAAATACCAATTTTTTCCACAGATCCACTATGGCCAATAGAACGCACAATAGAGTCTCTTCGTTATTGAATGAGAATGGGGAGCTATAGACCACCCATAAGAATATCGAAGCTGTGCTAGTTCATCATTTCAAAGGCATCACAAAGGAAAGTAATCTAGACAGAGAACAAAGCATCAAGGAAATCACAAAAAATATCCCTCAGATGGTGTCTAGAGAGGATAATTTTAACCTGAATAAACCAGTTACCGAAGAAGAAATTAGTGAGGTCATTAATGACATGCAAAATGGCAAAGCTCCAGGTCCAGATGGCTTTAATGTAGATTTTTTCAAGGCCTGTTGGAATGTTGTCAAACAGGATATTCTGAATGCTGTAGAGGACTCCAGAAGAAGCGGACCATTATGAAAGCCCTCAACACATCCTTCATCTCCCTAATCCCCACACAAGAGTCAGCCCTGACTCCTGATAAGTTCAGGCCCATTGCCTTATGCAATGTGGTGTATAAAGTCATATCAAGGATTTTGGCCAACAGGCTCAAACCTCTTCTTCCTTTTTTAATTTCAGGGGAAAAATCTGGTTATGTGGAAGGAAGACAAATTCTAAACAACATTATTCAGTCCCACGAGGTTGTTCATTCGCTTAACAGTAAAAGGCAGGCCAAAATGATCATGCAATTAGATATTGCTAAAGCTTATGACAAGGTGAACTGGATGTACATCAAAATGGTCCTTATTGCTTTTGGGTTTGATCATAACTGGGTCAGATGGGTTATGGATCTGGTTACTTCTTCCAGCTTTTCTATTTTGGTGAATGGCTCGTCCTTAGAGATCTTTACTCCTTCCAGAGGACTCAAGCAGGGAGACTGACTCTCTCCTTTTCACTTTATCCTCATGATGGAAGGATTGGGCAGATCCATTAAACATGCTAAAATCTCAGGAATGATCAAGGGACTGCAATTAATAGAGAATGGTAAAGAAATGACTCACCAAAAATTTTTGGATGACACCATGCTACAGGGGATCCCCACAGTCAAAGAAGCTTCAGTGTCCAAACAAATCCAAAATGACTTTGCCTTGGCTACAAGTATGGAAGTCAATCTCTCCAAATCAAAGTTTTTTTTCTTTAATACTAACATTGCAATTCAGATGACTATCTCCAGAATTTTGTGCTTTCAAAGGGATTCCCTCTCCTCAAAGTATTTGGGAATTCCCCTTACGGCTAAACCATTGCACAAAAGCATTTGGGAACCAGTGCTTAACAAGATGCAAGACAAAGTCAAAAAATGGACTTTCAGATCTTTGAACCTTGCTAGCAGGTTGATTTTGACAAAGGTCATTTTGCAATCTATCCCAGTTTTCTTTTTATCTGCCCTTCCAGCTCCCAAAGGGGTCTTAAAAAAATTTAGGAATATCTAGAGAAATTTCCTTTGGGGCAAGGAGGAAATAAGGAAGAAATGGGCCCTTATTTCTCGGGACAAAATCTATAAACCCAAAAGTCACGAAGGTCTAGGCTTAGATGATCAGGAGATTCTAAGCAACGTTTTAGGTGCTAAGCTCTAGTGGAGGTGGGTTAAAGAACCAGAAGCTCAATGGGCGAAAACTTGGAAAGAGAAATATGCTAACTACTGGCATACAAATGGTCTTATAAGAATGTCGGGAAACATAAAAGGCTCTTATATCTGGAACCAAGCCTGGGCTAACAGAAGCCTAGTTCAAAACAACAGCTTCTAGGAAATCAGAGGGGGAGATCTTGCTCTCTTCTGGGAAGACAAATGGCAACAAGAAACATTGCTGATAAGAGAGGACTTTATAAGCCTCAAGCAAGAAACAAAGTCCCAAGGTTTAATAAAAGTTAAAGATTTCTGGAATCTTCCTCATGACTGGGGAAAGTGGAGAAAGTGGAAAGATATAGAATGTAGAGAGGACAGTCCCAACAAAACAAAAGTAGAGGAACTCATGAATATATTGAAGCAAAGGAAGATCTTGGTAACAGATGGGCAGGATCAATTAAGATGGGGTCTCAATAAAGAAGGTTCCCTCAACATTAAGGAAGCAAAAAGACTAATCCTGAACCTTGATACCTGTATCCCGGCGAAATCCTGGCAAAAACTTTGGAGTCACCAAGGTTGGATGAAGATCAAGCTCTTTATGTGGTTATTTTTTCACAAGAAAATATTAACTTGGGACAATATGAGGAAGAGAGGGGTTGTTGGACCTTCTAAATGTCAATTATGTGAAGCTCAAGAGGAGACAATGGAACATATTCTCAACAATTGCACCTATACCACTTGGCTGTGGGATTCCTTTTACACCATTTTCCAACAGACAGACAGAGATAAGGGTAGCATCATTAATACCCTGAATAAGTGGAGGAAAAATTATTCGGAGTATAAGATCCTTAATCTGGCCTAGACCTTTACACCAGGTTTCATTATCTAGAATGTTTGGAAAGAAAGGAATAAAAGAATTTTCAAAGATGAAAAAACTACTCCTCTTCGCCTGATGGATCTGATCTTAAAACAGATGAAGGAGATAGTGTCCACCACTATGAGCACTTATCCTAAGAACCCTCCCACTCCAAGTGATTTGAAATCTCTTAGGCATCTGGGCATGCAGGAGATCATTTACAATGGTATTAACAGAAAGGAAAGAGATTTAGACATGGAAAAGTAGATCTGGCAACCTCCACCGAAAGGTTATCTGAAATGCAATATTGATGGTGCTTCAAAAAGCAACCCTAGTATAGTAGGTTATGGAGGGGTGTTAAGAGATGAAGAAGGAAATATAATCTTTACTTTCCACTGCCATTTAGGCAGAGCCACCAATAACATGGCTGAATTAATGGCCTTGGAGCAATGTCTAGAGCTTCTTATACAAAATCACAGCTCAAATGTCATTATCGAAGCTGACTCAGAGATCTCTATCAAGGCGGTGAACAGAATCAGTTATGAAAAAGTGCCAGAAAAGGTCTCAAAACACTGGAGACTATTACAAGTGTACCAAAGAATTCAAAAATATCTCCTGAGTCTTAGAACTGTTAGCTTCAAACATGTTCATCGGAAAGCCAATAAACTAGCGAATTTACTGGCCAACCAAGGAGTGATCAATTCAGAAAGCAGGATTGAAATGAAGTGGATGGAGGCATTGAAGAGCAGATTAAAGGCTCTCTACAATGAACAGGCGATATAGGATAGAGAAATTTTTAGCTATTGGGCAAATAGGGAAGGCACAAAATGAAGCACAGTATGCAGATTCAAACACAGTTCCGTGATTGGTACCTTAAAGAAGGTAAAACTCTGATTGGTTACATTAGCCTCTGGGGTAAGTTAACTAGTCTCGTTTTCCTGTATATTGCTATACAAGGTTTTTATGTTCAGTCAATGACTGTGTCAGTCGAAAGTCCCGAAGTAAGATATCGGGGGAAGAATGGGTGGATCCTCCCGGCGACGGAATTTCACATGTTTTTCTATTTCAGGCTGGCAATCCAGGCTTTAAAGCGGTTTCCAGGCGATTGCAGCGATTTTAAATGGTAAGTGGTTTTGGCGCTTTGAAAGCGATTCCACTAGGATCTCGACACGTAGCAAGGGCAAGGTACATTTTACCACCCTCCATCGTGCCGTAAAGCTCGAGCATCTTCGTTTTCCAATATTTCTCTATGCCGTTCGTTTGCGTAGCTGGATTCAACGGTCCGATTTAGTTGTGCAATTTTGTGGGGCCACTTGTAGGTTCAAACTTTGTAAGTCTATGTTGAAGATACAATGGAGTTCGACGAGGAGTTTTCGGTTAACCGAGAGAACCATTTGTGAGAATAGATGATCCTTTAGTTAGTTTGGATGGTTATACTCATGGCCGAATAGCCTGGATATCTTCGGAGTCCATGATCTAGTATGATGGATTGTATATATTGTAACACTTCTCTTGGTTGATGGAAATAGAAGGATATTCACTTGCTTTAGAAAAAATAAATAAATGAAGATGATAAATTATCATTGTTCCATATTGTAATTTATAAGAATTGGTTTGGGGTGGTAGATCAGGGAGGGTGTAATCACCTCTTTTAAAGGACTTCTTATTTTACCCAATCTCCAAGGTCTTTTATGAAGACGAGGTTACCAAAAAACCTCATTTTTTGGAAGTTTGTGGAATTTAATCCTGGCACCATCATTGTGATCAACTCGTGGAGAGCTTTCTAATGACATACATTTTATCTCAATCTGAGTCATTGATAAAAAGTTATGCTCATTAGATGTTTGACCTATTCAAAGAAGTCATGTCATATCAAGGGTGCCACATGGCACCCACATGGCCTTCGCCAGGCCACAATGGCACAACCACATCATCCATGAGTCGTCCACAGGCATTTATGTTGTGGGGTCGGATCCACGTCACATTGGAGTGGTTGCTTCCAAATGTACTCGTCGCCTAACTCCTTAACCACACTGTTGGTAACATGGTGCCTCCCCATGGTGGTTTCAGACTTGGGAAAGGGGGGCACAATTAATATCCAACATTGATTAAAGTTGGGTGGATTTGCACCAATCTCATTTGCAGCCCCAACCTTTTCATTAAACATCGACCATGAGGGAGGGCCTGTGATTGCTCTCGACCGTCGATTCAATGCTTGACAATTGTCTACAAGGTATAACAAGCGCCTAGGGACTCAACAATGAGTGGTGGTCAATGGTAGGGTTCCATGCTAGAGCAATCGTCAAATTTTTCGCTCTATCATTGGCATGCTCGTGATCATGGTTTCATAAGACGCCACAAAACTCGATGGTGGGAAATGACATGGTTCCATGCCAGAACCATGCTTGGATTGACTAGCATCATCATCGACATCACCCACATTCAACATTAATCAATGTAAGAAGCACAACGATAGTGGTATCCCAGTGGCAGGGTTCCATATTGGGAACCATGGTTGGATCGACCCAACCATCCATCTAACATTCCATTTATAAATTAACCAACACACGGAGCTGGATGATGGTAACGGAGTTCCACAGTCGGAACCATGGATGGATCATCCAAGTCCTTTTCACTTGCCCATCAGCAAGATCGTGAAGCACTAAGGATCTCGACAATGCCAATGGTATGACCTCACGGTTCTACAAGCCAGAACCTTGGCCAGATTGAGTAACTCTTCATTAGCTTCCTTGGTACATGGTTTGATAAAGTGCCAAGGGTCTTGGTAGTGGCAATGGCCTGACGATAAGATCCCACTGTTGTAACCATGGTCGAATTAGCTTTCTCTTTGTCGGCTTCCCAGTTATGGTTTAAAAAGCATCAAGGGTCTTGATAATGGAGGTGGCTTGATGACAGGGTTCCACTACTGGAATCATAGTCAAATTTCCCTACTCTTTATCACTCACTTGTTACAAAGCATTAAGGCACAAGGTGTTGGCAGTGAGCAGTAGCCAATCTCCCCATCACAATGCTCTATGGCATACTAAATTCCTTACCTGGCAATAGAGAACATTATTGCCAAGCCAAGATGCGGTTATAGGAAAAGATGAAGCAAGATGGTTCTTGATTTATCCTTTGTCAATTTGATCTGAGAGGTCACGTTTAGCTTTACAATTCTATTACAAATTGGTTAAACATAATATGGGATTTTAATCAACCCATTAAGTAATAGGGGACACACCAAGTTACCCGACTGCTCTAGGAGAACTATATTTATTGTTCCATTAAACAGGTTGAGCTATGACTCATAGCCATTACTACATTGGAGGAAACATTGCACATAGCCTGATACATTCATGATAATCACAACCTATATCAGCATTATCTAATCGATTATTAATTTCCTTGGAAAATCGAACAACGTAAAGAGTATGAGCATAATGAAGGTATGTACCAATTCAGAAGTTAATAGCTTTCATGATTATCCATGAGCCCATCCCAAACATGTGCATTCATAAAACATTACAATTTATAACACAACACAAAGTTTCATTAAAATTATCTGAGTATGATAAGATGGTGAGCAACTAAAGGAGGTACTTCCACTCTCCACCCAACCATAGGCCAACTACACAATAGATTTCTTGCATTTGACCACCCTCAAGCCACATCGAAAGTCTGAGGGAATGTTTCCTCGAGAATTTCACACCAAAGCTTGGTAGACACCCACAAGATGGAGTCCATTGTCTTAGTGGTTTAAGAACTAACCTTTGGCAATAAGTACCATAGTGACTGACTTACTTCTATGAGTTCAATAACAGGGATTCACCCAAGGTCAAAATGGGATATTGCAGTCTAGGAGATTGGGTACACTACTCAAGCAGTTGAACAATTGTCTTTTCATAGTAAGCATTGTAGGGCTTTGTAGTAGGTTGTTTAACAGCTTTCCAACAAGCACCATAGTGGCTTGGGTTGCCCTGTCTAAGTGGTTTAACATCTATCGAACAAGCACCACAGTGATTTGGTCATCCACTGAACCTTCCATCACTACAAGTGAAAGTCCCTCTAGCGGAGGTTTTTGCGGAAGCCCCTAAAAATAGTCCAAAAATTTGTTTGTAGCAGAGGTCGGTATTGGAATTGGGTGAGAGGATGTTTTAGCAAATGTTTTTTAACGATACGTCTATAATATCCAAATCTACTAGTGTGCTACCTAATTATATGCACTGGTGCTTAATAGCATATGGTGCACTGTGGTAGAGCTATTTTTTATTAAAATCAATAAATAAATAATGGTTTGCTAAGTACATAATTTGCACTGGTGCATATACTACTCGATAGCACTGAAAAAGGGTTAAAAAAAAAAAAATCGTTTTGCCCAGTATGGTGTTATACCCTCATGACACCTTGATGGTAAACTCGTATATGAACACCCTGGTGCATAAACAATATGGTGCACCATTGTGGGGTTTTTAATTTAAAAATAGTGGTGCGCTTCTTATATTATACGCATCGGTGTCGTTAATTGAACTGAAGGACCCGATGTTTAATAAAAAAATGGTGCATTTTTGCAGTGTTATTTTTTATACAAATAAAAAAAATGGTGGACTATGCATATAGGGTGCACCAGTGCATATATTGTTTGATAGCACCGGACAAGGGTTAAAAAAATAAAAAGAAAAAAATGTCGATCATAAAATTTATTTTCACCCTTTCGGTGCTTTACTCACATAAAGCACCAATGCTTTCCCTTTATATTAAAGCCCCGATGTGTAAACACATGATGCACCATCGCAAGGTTTTTAATTTTAAAAACATTGGTGCATTCCTCATATAATAAGCGCTAGTTTCACTAGTAGAATTGTACGTCCTCATGCTTAATAGACAATGATGCACCATTAAAGGGTTATTTCTTTTAAATAAAAAACAATGGTGCGCTAAGTAACTCTAAAGAACCAGTGTGTATACTACTTGATAACACTGGACTAGTGTTAAATTTAAAAAATGTCGGTCGTCAAATTCATTTTCACCATTCTGGTGCTATACTCCCACGAAGCCTCGGTGTTATGACCTTTTACCGAACACCTTGGTGCGTATACAACATGGTTCATTGTTATAAGGTTTTTAATTTAAAAATAGCAGTACGCTAGGTGAAACCGAAGCACTGGTGTGTATACTACTCAATAGCACCAGAAAAAGGTTAAATTTAAAAAATGTCAGTTGTAAAATTCATTATCACCATTTCAACGTTATTCTCCCATGAAGCACCGATGCTATTACTATTTTGAAATGTCTCGATGTGTACATAACATGGTGCACCGCGATAGGTTTTTTAATTTAAAAAATCACGGTGCACTTCATAAATAATTTGCACCAATGTGTTGGGTTCGAACGCACCGGAACATGGTAAAAAAAAAACAAAAAACAAACAAACAAACAAACTTATTAGCCATAAAATTCATTTTTGCCATTTGTAGTGTTATAGAGATCTCAAGCATTGGTGCTAATTTTGCCTCTGTGAAGCACCCTACCATCGATGCTTCCCTTGCTTTTCATCCTTCCATCCATTGCTCATTGTGTTCCTTCTGAATTTTGTCAAACGGTGGTCAAATTTGTTTTTTTCGTTTACGTGGCAACCAAGCAAATGCCCAGGCAATGTCTATGTTTCTCGCTAACTTAATTTTTTAGTGGAGTAGAATTGAAAATTAGGTGAAAAATGCATTTTTTATTTTTATTTTTTTCCTACATGGTGTGTTTGAGAGCTTCGGCTCACACTGCAAATCGGTGCATAACATTAACACACTGCAATTTTTAATATTATTTGGTGTGTTTGGTAAATGGAAACGCATCAGGTCGTGAATTTCCACGACACACCACTTTAAAAATTATAATTTTTACGACGGTGCATCCGATAAAAGTGATAATATTAAAAAATTAAAAAATTATAGCTCGGTGCATTTAGTAAGCTGAACGTTCTCGTGTGGTGCGTCGACGTAAAATTAATGCATCGATGCAAACTGTTATGTCGACGCATCGTATTAAAAAATAAAAATAACTAGTTTTATTATATGTATGTGAACTGAAAGTGGTGCGTCAAGTCGATGTACGCACTGTTTTCAACATTCCTTTTTTGGCACACTGTGTACGTTACGTTCCTGTTTTTTTGGTGCGTCGAGGTTGATTTTTTTTAAATTGAAAGCTATATGTCCATATTATAAACACATTTTTCATTTAATAAAAAAAATATGTTTTATGTATGAGGCTGATGTATTTTCTATGTCAATCATGCAGAGCCGTCAACTGAGACAAGAGCAACAACAATAGGAGCAAGGGGTCAACCAGTACAATATGGTACGAGGCTGAGAAATGAGGGAGAGAGTGAGGGATTTGTACCCTCACCCAATTACCGCAGCGACGCAAGGCCCCTTGAGGAATGTAGACCTCCTTAAGTACTATGAGGAGGTTATATCTTTGAAGGGGCACTCCAGTTTGTTGGCATAGTTGATCCGTCGGTGGGATGTCCACTGACAGGCTTTCTGTGTCGATCCCGGCATGTGGTACGAGCCTACTAAGGAAAACATTTATTTTATCACCAGCCTATCCAGGAGGCGAGGATTTTCCCCAATTCCCTGATGCCCCCCACGGTTTTGCAACTTAGAGTCAACTTATCTACTCTTAGAGATATGTTGGGGATCACGTAATTTCCCCAGCAGATTTTAAGGTGTTTGGTGGACAACTACGTATCACTTCTTTTGGTGTAGAGTAGGTTAGGTGCCTTTCACTATTAGTGATTACCATTGCACACTCTACTAGTGATGGGAAATGCATTGGTTGCCCTCTTTTGTTTATGTTGATTCTTTGGTGCAGAGGCCACGATGTATCATATGGTCTGCCATTTTTTTGTGACTGTTTTGTATATATTTAGATAGATGTCGTGCTATAATACATGGGAGTTAAAACTTCCCTTTTGATTCAAAGTTGTTTTGTTTATTTTTTGAGAGGTTACCGAAGACAAGTCCTACTTTTGACAGTCACCCTCCTAGGTAAATCACTCAGGTACGGATGCACATGTGGGGCGAGATGATGGCCAAGAATGGCCAGCCAAGGTATTCAACTAGGATTTCCATTGTCGCACTGTGGCTACTGGCTAGTGAGGCCGACCACATGTTCATCATGGTGTCGTGTCCTTACGCGGCGATGGATTGGTAACAATGGCCCAACATCCTCTTCACACATGATGAGCCAGCAGATGAGAGAGGTAATATTAGTGTTTTTTTTTCAAATTAATATAGTTTCATTTTATTGTCTTAATTAATTAGAATAAAATTTATTCTAACACATTATTTAACTTGTTTTATTAAATTGTTTAATGAATTTGTCTAATTATTGTTGTGTACTATATATTTGATAGATATTTGCAAATTCGTTGTGGACAAATGCAGATGCGGAAATGGTCGAGGTAGTGGAGGGTAAGGGATGTCTTGGGATGCAAATAAATGAAGGCATGCGGCCCATACATAGGCCTGATATTAGATTGGGGATGGAGTTGGGCAACCGACACTTTAGACTTTTGGTTGAGGCAGGAGTTCGCCCTACAATGGTTCGAGACATCAGAGAAAATCCTAGGCTCTTGGAGCCCTGGATGGACTTGTTTCACAATATGATGAGTCTTATGCGTCATATCATTGAAGCTACCAAGTTTATATTGGCATTAAGGAGGGTTGTGTTATGAAACCAGCTCACAAAAAGATAGAAAAGATAGATCAATGACTTAAAAATCAGCCTCTTCGAAGGGGCAACCTCCTTTACATTACACAAATGAAAAAATCTTGGATGATACAAATGACAAGACATCATTTCTATATATACGAGTCTAAGGGGTCCCAATACAATCAGAGCCACATAACAATAATATTGTAGGGGCACAACAATAACAATAGTGGGCTTCTATGGGGCATAATAATAACAACATGGGGACTATATGGGCACAATAGTACAATAAGGGGTTACACTAGTAGTATAGGGACCTAACATGCCCCTCTCATTCAAAAAGTGTTGTCCTCAATGCTTGAGTAGTTATGGATGATTATGTATAAAATTCTCATCCTCCCATGTGAAATCTTCCACTTGATGAGATACTCTAAAATTGATCAATTCCGTATATGTTGATTTCTTGTTTTGTGACTGGTTCGAGTTCCAATATGATTTTTCCTTCCTCGCCAAGTTCTGGCAATATTGTTTGAACTAGGATCTTCTCACCTATAACCTTCGTTAAGCATGAAACATGGAAAATTAGGTGCACTCGGGAAGATGCAGGAAGCTCTAATTTGTATGCCATAGTACCAATCTTTTGTAACACCTTGTATGGACCATAATACTTTGGCGATAATTTATCATCCTCTTAGCTTGCTTGAGGGACATTTGTTTGTATGGTTGTAGTCGTAGAAAATACCTAGTCACCTACATCAAAACTTCTTTTCGTGCGATGTTGATCTTCTTGTTGTTTCATTCTATTCCGCGCCAAAGTGAGGTTATCCTTTAAGAGTTTGAGAACTTGTTGTTGATGATCGACGCGGTCTTCCATTGCTTGAACCATAGAATTTTCTTTTAAGGATGATGTGATGGACAGTGGATGATATCCATAAAGTGCCATGAATGGGGTCATTTTTGTTGCAATATGGAAGGAAGTGTTATACCACCATTCAACCAGAGGCAACCACTTGGCCCATTGTGTCTGTTTATCAGATACAAAGCAACGAATATATGCTTCCAAACATTTGTTCACTATCTCAGTTTTCCCATCAGATTGAGGATGATAAGATGAGCTATGAGCTAACTAAGTACCCAAATATTCCACCTCTTATACTTCAAAGAAACATTTCGAGCTTTTTGCATATAATTGTTTCTCCTCCAATAGTTTGAGCAACCTGTAAACATGTTGAACATGATCCTTCCAAGGCTTGTTTTAAATTAGTATATCATCAAAAAATACTAACACAATTTTCTAAGGGTGGGTTTGAAAATGGAATTCATCAAACCTTGAAATGAAGAAGGTGCATTGGTAAGGCCAAAATGCATGACCAAAAAGTCATAATGACCCTCATGAGTTCTAAATATTGTTTTTGGATTGTCTTCAGTCTTCATTCTGATTTGATGATATCCTAAACGAAGATCCAACTTGGTGAAGTAAATTGCTCCATGTAATTCATCCAATAATTCATCAATGACGGGAATGGGAAAT
>APFE031431459.1:0-18538 GCA_000404065.3 Pinus taeda
TATCGCCATAAATATCTCGACCAAACCAGATGTTGTAGAGAATATTCATGTCAGCAAATCTTGTTCTTCTTCAGAACTGGAAGTATATTACACTCTCTTTCGCGAGTTCAGAGATGTCTTTGCATGGTCATATGAAGAAATTCTAGGCATTGACTCGAGCATAGTTTAACACAAAATCAAGATGTATCCAGATGTCAAACTAGTATGACAACGACTTCAGCAGGTGCACCCCAAGAAAGCTATTGCCATCAAGGCAGAAGTTGAAAACTTCTCCATGCTGGTTTCATTTACTCGGTTCCTCTAACCGATTAGGTATCGAATATTGTTCCTGTAATGAAAAAGCAAGGAACAATTAGAGTGTGCGTCAATTATAGGGATGTAAATCAAGCTTGTCCAAAAGACAACTACCCTACACCCTTCATTGACTAGATAATTGATGAATCCGCCGGATGTGAAATCTTTTCATTTATGGATGGATTTTCTGAGTATAATCAAATAAATATCCGCCCACAGGACCAGTCAAAGATTGCATTTATTTGTCCATGGGGCACATTCGCATACCATAAGCTACCTTTTGGTTTAAAGAACGTAGGGGCAACCTTTAAGAGGGAAATGAATTATGCCTTCCATGACATAAAAAACATCATTCAACCATATCTCGACGATCTTCCAGCTCATTCGCGAAAGCGGACCGATCATCCGCAACATTTGAGAGTGATATTTCTACGTTGCCGACACTACAAGATACGACTCAATCCACACAAATGTGTGTTTTGTGTCAGTTCTGGTCATTTACTTAGCTTTGTAGTCTCAAAGGATGGGATTCGTCTCGACCCGTGTAAGGTTTAGGCAATCATTGATTTTCCTCCACCTTCAAATTTGCTTCAGATTCATAAACTCCAGGGAAAAGCAAACTTTTTGAGGAGGTTCATTCCAAATTACACCGAACTTTCTAAAGGTTATACCTGTCTGTTGAAAAAAGAAGTACCCTTCGTATGGGATCATGTCGTGTAAGCTTCCTTTGATGCTCTAAAGGAATCCATAATAAAAGCATCATTAATGTATGCTCCTGATTATCAAAAAGACTTTAACCTGTATCTGGCTGTAGCAGATACGACCATAGCAATGGTTTTAGTTCAAGAATACAATGGAATTGAACATCCTATCTATTATTTAAGTCAAAACTTAAATGATACGGAAACCAAGTACTCCTATGTTGAAAAGCTGGCTCTCACAGCTGTTCAAGCGATACAAAGATTTCGACACTATATCCTCTTCCAAAAAGCTACCATTTTGTCAGATTGCAACCCCATGACTTATATCTTGTCGCGACAGTTACTGGGGGGCAAATATTCCAAATGGATAGCAATTTTGCAAGAGTTTGATCTGGAATTCGTAAAATCCAAATCAAAGAAAGCCCTAGTTTTCGCGGAGTTACTATGTGACTTCCCATCATCGTCCAATGATTCAACATCCAAAGCAACAATCATGGATGAATCTTTGTTTATGATATCTTCAAGCGATCCATGGTATGGAGATATAATCATCTATCTCTAAACCTAAACATATAGGTCTAATACCTACCGCTCAGAGCAACGATGTACTCAATACCAAGCAAAAGACTACATGATCATCAGTGATACACTTTATCGTCGTGGTATTGATACAGTTCTGCGGAGGTGCCTCATCCATGAGGAGGCTGAAAAAGTCCTGAATGATAGTCATTCAGGGGCGTGTGGGGGGCATCATTCTGGTTATGCTATGGCACAAAAGATTTTACGAGAAAGATACTTCTAGCCAACAATGTTCAAGGATTGCATAACCACAGTCAGAAGTTGCCATACTTGTCAAATCTTCGACCGCAAAACTAGAATACCACCCGCACCTCTGTAGCCAGTAGTTGCTATTGGGCCATTTGCCAAATGGGGCATAGATTTCATGACATGTAACCCCACCTTAGCTGGGGGGCATGGGTATATCATAGTCGTAGTTGACTATTTTATGAAATGGGCCGAGGAGAAGCCTACATTAAACAACAGCGGAGAAACGACTGCTCTTCTCTTTTTCAATCATGTAGTCTCCAGATTCGATGTTCCACAAACTATAGTCACAGATCATGGATCACATTTTGGCAATCACATGATGGTTGAGTTGGCTGCCAAATTAGGATTGTCCCATGACAGCTCTACTTCGTATTATCCGCAAGCTAACAGGAAAGTTGAGGCAATCAACAAAGTCTGAAGCGCATGCTGCAAAGGATGATTAGAGTCCATAAACAGAGTTGGCACCTAATCCTGTAATCAGCCTTGTGGGAATACTAGACATTGGTGAGAAATATGACTGGGTTTACACCCTTTCAGTTGGTGTATAGCCTGGAAGCAATCTTACCAGTTCAGTGCGAAATCTTGTCCCTCAAACTTGCAATTGATCTTCTCCCCGGAACTTCAGAAGAGGAGGCTCGTTTCTTGGAATTAATCCAACTGGATGAAACCCGTCGTGATGCCGCCTTGGCTAACGAAGCCCATAAGAAATGAGTCAAGGTGCAGTTTGACAAGAATGTCAAACCCCGTGTCTTCTTAGAAGGTGACCTGGTCTTACTTTACGACCAGGAGTCTGATAAGTTGGGAGCAGGTAAGTTCCAGTCTTTATGGATGGGCCCCTATATTGTTAAGTGAGTATTAGCAAAAGGAGCCTATGAGTTAGTGGATTATGATGGGATTCCACTGTCGCAACCCCGAAACGGGTTGTACCTTAAGCGTTACTATGCTTGACTCAATGTAGTAACCTCTTCATATGCTTTTGTTACATTTTTGTTTACGCTAATAGCAATCGTTTTGGTTAGGTAATCCACTTTTGCATTTGTTGCAGATGTCGAACCTATTGGAATCATTTGTTGGATATGCCAATGGAGCAAGTCGTAGTTCGTGGAGCCTATCTTTTGCGGCCTGGGCCATCTTTGATCCAAGCGGCGAGTTAATGAGTTTCAGAGGGGTATTTATTGGCCGATCAACAAACAACATCGCTGAATACAGCGCGTTGATAGAGCTCCTCTCTAATGCCATTGTGCAGGGCATACACTAAGTTGTCGTCAGGCTAGACTCACAACTCGTCATTCTACAACTCACCGGCATCTATTCCGTGCGGAATCCAGCTATCTATTGCATGTTCCTAAGGGTCAAGATTTTGGAAAGACAGTTCATTTCTATCCAATATCAACATATTTCCAGAAACTTAAACACATTAACAGATTCGTTGGAAAATTATTTGTTAGATAGACATTTGCGACATTTATAAAAGAAAAGAATTTCATCAATATTTGCATCAGGATCATATAACTTAACGAAAATAAAGCTCCGAAAATAAAAAATATATATAACTGTTTATGATTTATACATAATGTTCTGTGTCCAAGACAAAATTGGTCAAATGACCCAAAAACTCAAAATGCTAGGGGGCACCCTAGTCTAATGGTGCTGGTGATAACAAGTCACCACCTGTGCAATCATGCATAAAAGCCTAGTCCATCGACTCGGCACGCCAGCAGTATGTCGCTATAATCTCAGAGGCAACTCGTCAGTCCTCACATCTAGGATACCAAAAGTGAGGCCCTCGATCTGGTCCTACAATACTGCAAGAGTCTCGGCCACATCCAGGTCACGAAGGACAGCCTTCCCTACAGCCTCTCCTACTGGAACGACAACTGGTGCTCTCAGGTGCACTGCTGGTCGCATTGGTCCGATATCTGCCTGAGCACATGAGTCTTGATTAGTATTGAATAAAATAAAGCACGAGAACATTATAAAAACAA
This sequence comes from Pinus taeda, assembly GCA_000404065.3. NCBI lineage: Eukaryota > Viridiplantae > Streptophyta > Pinopsida > Pinales > Pinaceae > Pinus > Pinus taeda. The sequence continues at coordinate 3,809 of APFE031431459.1, forward strand.
TAAATAGGGATATAGTCAGAGATTTTACCTATAACACCCCACTACTTGCCAGTCGGCAACACCAAATTTGGGTCACCCCGGAAATCCATACCATCATACGGACACTCGACATAAACCATCTCTTAACGGTTGAACCACTCGAAGAAGGCATCAGAGAAAGAAACCTGCGGCTGACCAGCATGTCGGGCCATAAGGTCAACCCATCTCTGCATCCATGGCTCAGTCGGTGGTGGCAAACCAAGTGAAATGTATTGTGGCTGCATCAGTGGGATCTTCTCCAAGGCGAAAGCGGTCAAAATAGAACCATAGGCAAAGTTCTTAGATCATCTGTTTTTCACCTTGGTAAGTTGTTCTTTTATCATCAGAAGTACTACATCACACTAGTTGAACACCTTTGGTTCGAGGCATTCCAAGGCGTACTGCATATAGGACCTGTTGGCCAAGTGAAGAGTCGCGCTACCAACCAATCTAGCAAAGGTGAATAGAATAGTCCTCAAGGACCAGTCAGTGACATCTCGGATATTGATCTTTCCGCCCCTGCTCAGCTGAGATCCTTCTCTATAGTATCGACGAATATAGTCCTTCACGGATTCGCCCCCACGGGCAGAACTTGATAGTGAGAGAGGGGCACCACTCTTCGATTAACCGGTCAAAAATCAGATGTCCACAACGGTTAAGGGGATGGATTTTCCTCTGATCTAGAACACTTGGTTGGTAGGATCCCATGCATCGAGGAAATATTGCAACAACTTGATTTGTTGCCTCATGCTAGATATGTGGAAGAACTTGAGAAAACCACAGTTCTGCGATGCAGTTACCATACTTGGATTGTTTAAAGCAACCATGTCCTCTTCTTCATGCTTGCGTTCTCGCCATGTAACAACTATTTTGCTCCGATGAATCTCTGAAAAATAAACAAGAGAAGAGTCAGGATCTTGATTTGACAAAAAACAAGCAAAATTTCCATGAAAAAGCAGTGCACAAGTTTCCCTCCTTGCACCCATCGCACCCCAGCTGTGTGCTAGGTGAGATGCATACTGATTGGCCAATGGCCAGCCCAGTGTGCATCGCACCTTTCGATGTACAAGAGGTGCAATGGGGGTAGAACGAATTTTTCAAACTTCAGAGGCTCAGAAAAGCAGGGAAACATGCTCAGAATTCAAAAAGGAAAGAATGCAATTGAAGAGCTCAGGATTAGCTTCTACCTGGTCTGACGGCACTGAAAATCGTCCACAGAATCTCCCGGAATCAGCTAGTGAAAATCAAAGTGGAAAACACCTCCAAAGCTCCAACAATCCCAAATTCAAATGAAATGGTAAAATGAGGGGTAAAAACCACTTTTAAATTACTTTTCACGTAATTCGAGTAGGGTATTAGTGTTTTAACTCATTTTTCAAGCATGTATTCTCATTTCTAATAAGTTTGATGGAGCAATTGAACAGGTAGTACAACCGTCAAAAGAACATAATGTTAACGGTGAATCTAAAGTCAATGACCATTATCATGAGCATTTTTACGCAAAGTTCAAGCTCGTTAAAAATTAAACCTAAGGAATGAGCACATGTTCCACCAGAGTTTAAGTTCATTAAAAAATGAACCAACCTTTGGTAAATAACCATTGCGAACACATTATCATCAAATTTTGATCCTTGGTCTTGTTCTTACTATCACCTCCACTCTGTTTTAGCCAATCATATGCCTCCATTTGATTGTTTACCCTTTTGAGGAACAAATACGACAAGTGATTCTGTTAGCCATCCTCGTAACACTGCCGTGATTGGAAAATTCCAAACGTTACCTGGAACCAGCTGCTACCCGAAAATATCACTCGTTCCTAAAAAACGAGTCTCCTTTAAGCTCTTTTCATATGACTCGTGAAATATGAAAATATTTCCGAGCAATTGGCCTCTCTAGCTCGTTAAAGCTATCGGAAGTGCTATCCCTCCTCTAGATTTTAATCTTTTTGGACCTGAGGGATTATTACACAAAAAGATCGAGCGCTTGTCTTGTTCGTCTCGTTAAAACTATAAAAAATTCATATTATTTTATACTTTTTCGGACTTAAGGGATTATATGACGAAAAAGGACTACTGGAGTTTCCTTTCCGTCCCTTTTCAGACTCTCTAAAATTGAAAAAGGACCGAGTTATCTTTGTCGTTAAACTCGTTAAAACCAATAGCGACAAACTTGTCCATATAAACAAGAACAAGTTTAACTGTTGCTAGGCTCATTAAAACATAGCAATGGGTTTTCCCAAAGGGAAAATTATAGAACAAGCATATGTTATCCTCCTCAAGCTTGACAAAAGTAAAGAGGTACTGGTCAGCAATGGACTGGGGAAAAAATTGGGAAGAAAACTTGAAGAAACTTTATTGGTAGCAAGTCGCTCTTGAACATGACACTTTCACTCCATCACCATGATTGAGTCAGGTTGGGTTATTCCGTTCACAAGTCATATTACCATTGGTCCACTGTACCATCCATTTTTGGGGTTAACACTACCAATCTATTTTAGTGTCGCCAATATGTTCAAGAGAAGCTTCTCAGAGAATTCACCAACCCAGCTTGTGTCTCATCTGCTGCAATACCTTCACCCTTCATTCTTTCATGACCGCCACCTTGAACCATGTATCACCAGATCGTTTTCACCTCCACAAAATCATTTGCTCCATTTCGTGTTGTAGATGTGGGATTCATTAAGGCCCTCCTACGACGGGTCACTTCTTGTTGATGTCAGCTCATTATCCAAGAAGTCGACCTAGGAACAACCCTTTCAGTACTTTGAAGCTTGCATGCCTCAACGGCAAGTTTCTCACTTCCAGCGACAGGTTTACATCAATGGCCTTCGACCGAAATATTTTGTGTGGTGTTCGATGCCAAGTTCTATTTTCACACCACGTAAATTGTGCTGTCGTACCTTGAGGTTCATCATCATTATCAGTGATTCCTCTTGCGCTTGTTAACAACTTACATCATTTGCTGGTAATCAGGTGATGTCTTTCCATGTTTGACTCTAGAACATATTTTCACATGGATCGACTTGTACTTTGGGCGAAGATTGAACGAGTTTGAAGACCCCGGATCTACTTTCATCCATCCAGGTTGCGATATATTCAGGAAAATAAAGACATCAAATGTACATTATTCCTGCACAGATGATCATCCAAATCAAAGGATGATGGCTCTATCAGAATCATCAGTCTGCCACACAGACCGTTGCCTGTCCTATGTACATGAAAATGAATTTATAAAGCTAAGCATGGAAATGCCTGCGTCAGCTAGATGATGAAAATATTATGAAGATAATGTATTGTATTGTATCTTATTATAGGTCGCCTTCCAGTTTGAAAAACCTCGGATCCTCATGATAAAGCATTTCACTCGACATCAAAAGATTTACGACCTCATGCTTTAGAGGGAAACTGTTATAGACATATTTGGGCACTGCAACCCCAATCATATATGTCCATAAACCAAGGGCTTTTGAGTCCCTAAAAGTGTTTTTTCACACCCTAAAGGAACAAGGTCAGCTGATTACATCATCTCCCAGAAGTTCTCCATGGAAAACTACTCAGAACTGGTCAAAATTGAACCATATAGACTGCTCAGTGCTAAGGGTGTGATGCATCTCACATACCACATGCAAAAAGTGTGATGCATACTAAAAATCCCTTCTGTAGGGTGTGATCGGTGAGAGTAGACAAATGGCAGAGATAGTTTGCAAGGTGGATGATCAGGGAATCTTCCAGAAACTTCTCCTGTGACACTTCCCTCTCTGAATTCGCCCAGGGATGAGTAAGAGATCATGAATCTCCAAGTGGAACCAAGCACTATCAGAGAGAGGACACTAACCAAAATTCCAGAAGATGACTCACCCCCTTGCAAACATCTATATATGGATCCCTCATCCCAGAGATCCAGAGGTTGAAATTTTGTATTTTGTAAGGAAGTGTTGTTGTTTTCATGGTGGAAGATCATAGTGTTGGGTGATCTAAGATTTTCATGAGGTGAAGAAGGGCTTTCATGCTAGGAGGATGACGCTGGGTCAGATTAATGGGTTGTAATCCTCTCTTCTACTCTTTCTATCAATAAAACTATTTAAGTTTTCCTCCACATTCTTGTATGTTTGATGATATATGCATTTGTGTGGTCAATATATATTTGGTCCTATATTGTTTATGATTGTAGATCTCTGTACTTTGAAAGTATTATGCTGCTTTGACTTTACAAGTGCTCTTTGAAATGGGGTAAACAAGGAAGGAGCGGCAAAGATCTATCAAAGGGGAGAAGAAACAAGCAAGGAGCTAAGCGAAAGATTGAAGTTGGTACTCTCTGCTTTTCTCCCATCTACTTCTCATAAAGGAAAATGAAAGTAACTTTAGTTTGTTTGTTTCTAAGATAGCTACCCGTCTTAGTGGGACTAGCAGTTCTGAATGGACACTAAATTTCCTAATTACAAAGTGTTCAAAGACGTAACGTACTTACCTTGCGGCCCTTTTAGGAAGCGTCGTTCTGCCTCGCTATAGCTAACTAAAGTATCTACCACAAACTCGGTGATGAATCCTCCTATGATTCGATTGAGCCAGTGATCAACAGAGCACGCGATCTTATTATCTGATGCTTCTAATTTGCGCACTAATTCCAGAGTCCACACAATAGGTCTATCGATCTTACACCTTCCTTGGCTATCTACTAGCTTCGCGATCCACTCGTATAGCTTAGTGGGGAAATATGCGAAGAAAATTTCATGGATCTCTATATATAAGTAGTAGTCTAACCACTCTTCCTTTCATAGTCACAAATTTGTGTTTTCCTGTGCCACAAACTCGTGAACCTTTCTATCCAACCAATAATCAATTCCTTTCTTTGTCAGATTCTAGTGATACGACATCAGGCATCTCTATGCAAATCCTAGTCTTGGCAACATAACCATTTGCTGGCTTGTTGGGGCCTGACCCAGGTTGATAGTTAATTAGCCAAACAAATCCCTATACTACTGGCCCTTTCAGCAACAATCCATGGAATGTGGATTGAGGTCTCACCTAAAGTAGTATGGGGGGGTGCTGGAACCAAGTTTATGCACCCTTGAGATGTCTGAGGGTTTGATTCAGTCAAACTGTTAGTCCCTTCATGCAGGTTGCTTCACGCACTTCCCAGGTTTTTGCACTCTGATATACTTGCCTTTGCGCAGCCCTAACTAGGGGCTGTAGGGCTTCCGCATTGCTGGAGCAACATTCTGTGTTATTCCCCTAAGTAGCACCTGAGATCTTAATTATTTTCGTATGCGAGTCAATTATCTTCACGTAAATGGATGTCTTACATTATATTTCTTTATACAACACATTCATATGAGTTCGCGCAACAAATAAATAGTACACTTGCAATTTTTACCCAATCATACATTAAAATAGGATAATATACACAGAAATATGGTAAACTTATCTTTATTAATTCTTCCAATGGTTACAGAATAGACTTGCCCTGCGTACTCAGCTGCAGGGATTCATGCACTCAGCTATGGACTACTAGGCCTCTGTGCACTCAGCTGCAGAGCCTTCTCCTACTCTATGACCCAATCGACACACTTTACACTTTGACTCAATCTCTTAGACTCATCATGCTTCCATTCTATTAGCTATGTGCTATCTCCTACACTTAGAGCCTCGCTCTAATACAATACCATGGTACGCAGACCATGAGTAGGTCTATCAAGCGGACATTACTTTACAAAAAAAAGGGTGTACAAACCCTATGACTCTATTATGACTTCACGCTCCGTGCCCACAATTTCATGGTGCTTTTACAAAGGACTTGGTCAAAACTTGGGCTTTAAGCCCTAAAACATGCCTTGGGGGGAATTCCATGCCCGACATGCTGCCATGACTATTCTCAAAAAAGCGAATGTTCAGGTAAAAAACAATAAAACTCCATATGAACTTTGGTATGGTAAGAATCCTACTGTAAAACACTTCACCATTCTTGTTAGGGATTTCCGGTGATGGAAGACTGCTTTGTAAGCCGAAACCTATTCTGGTCCGGGGAGATCTCATTGTTTAAGACATTACCTCGACGAGGGAGGCAGGGAGTTCAAGAAAGTCATCTCCATCCGGGGGTGCCATCCTTTCTTTACCCAAAGGGTGCGGTTAGAGTTTTTGGAAGAAAATGTTTCACCAAAAGGACTGATGAAAAACTTGGTAAGTTTGAACCCAGAGCAGACGAACGAATTCTTCTTGGTTATTCATCCAGAAGTAAAGGATACAAATGTTATAATAAAAGAATTCGAAAAATTGTTGAAAGCATTGATGTTGTAATTGATGAAGCATGCAAAAATCCGGAACAAATGAAATCAGCAGAGGAATATGGGGAATGCTTTCTTGCATGAAATCAAAATGATATAGAAGAAGAAACCAATGAAGCACCATAAGAAGATACAACAAACATGGAAAATACTCCATCCAGGTATGTTTAGAAGAATAATCTAGAATCTCAAATTCTCGGAGAAAAAGGGTCTGGAGTACAGACAATAAGAACTCTTATTGGCACCTCAAGTTATCTAGCATTACTATCCTCCACAGAACCTCAAAATGTATGAAGCCTGCAAAGATGAATGTTGGGTCAAGGTCATGGATGAAGAATTTGACCAAATTGAAAAGAACGATACTCGAGAATTAGTTCCTAGGCCTCATGATAAAAATGTTATAGGAACAAAATGAATATTTAAGAATAATTTGAATGAAAATGGAGAAGTTATTAGAAATAAGGCAAGACTTGTTTGTAAAGGGTATGCTCAACAAGAAGGTATAGATTTTGAAGAAACGTTCGCACATATTTCCATACTTGAAGCCATAAGGATGTTTCTTTCTCTTTCTAGCTTTTGAAAATTCAAAGTATATCAAATGGATGTAAAATCAACTTTTCTTAATGAAGATCTAGAAGAAGAAGTTTATATTGAACAACCGGAAGGATTCATTCTTGGAAATGATGCAAAACTCGTATGAAAGCTCAAAAAGGCTCTCTATGGTTTGAAACAGGCTCCAAGGGCTTGGTATTACTGCCTTGACAAATATCTACAACAACAAGATTTCACAAAAGTATTTGCAGATAGTAATTTATACACACGATTGAAAATGATACACTGCTAATTATTGTTGTTTATGTTGATATTATCATCTTTGGTGGAAATGAAGAATCCATGAGTCAGAATTTTGCTTCGGTAATGCAACAAGAATTTGAAATGTCCTTACTTGGTGAACTTACTTATTTTCTTGGTCTACAAGTACAACAAACAAAAGATGGTATTTTCATTTCACAAACAAAATATCTGAAGCAGATCTTGAAGCAATATGGAATGGAAGATTCTAAACCAGTATGTACTCCAATGGTAACATGATGTAGTCTCAGTTCTAACAATGAATCACCAACAGTAAACCAACCAACATACAAATCTATGATCAGAAGTCTGCTCTATCTAACAGGTACCAGACCTAATATCATGCATGCAGTAGGAATTGTTGGACGATTCCAAGCAAATCCAAAGGAATCACATCTTCAGGCAATTAAAAATATTTTTCAAATATCTTCAAGGAAATCAGGACTTTGGACTATGGTATCCTAAAGACACAGATCTTATTCTTCATTCTTATACAAATGTAGATTGGGCAGGAAATGTTGATGATCGAAAGAGCACTAGTAGAGGTGCATTCTATATGGGTTCTCAGTTAGTGTCTTGGTTCAACAAGAAACAAAGTTCGATTGCCTTATCTACACCTGAATCGGAATATGTGGCTGCTACATCTTGCTACACACAACTACTTCGGATGATGCAAACATTATAGGACATTCAGATCACATGTATTCCACCCATCTCCATTATATGTGATAATACAAGTGCCATAAGTACTTCGAAAAATCCTGTCATGCACTCCAAGACCAAGCACATACTCATTAAGTAGCATTTTCTACGAGAACAAGTGCTTGAACAAAAGGTTAAATTGGAGTATGTTCCCTCCAAAGAACAGGTTGTTGGTATATTCAAAAACCGCTTCCCAGAGAAACATTTGAATATCTCAGACAAAAGATGGGATTAGTTGTTGCATCATTCTGCTGTTAAATCTAGTTTTCAGAGGAAGGTTATTATACGCGAGTTTCATGAAGTATAATCACGTAAATACACGAGTTTCTATGGCTGAAGGAGCGTATATATTTTTCTGACAAAAAAATAGTGGGTCAGACTTTGATATGGATGCTCTGTCTAATATTGATGATTACAGTCTGACGATATGCTCTGTTCATTGATTTTTATCTGACTGACAAAGATTCATTGATGAATGACTTGTTGACTATGCACAGGTAACACAGGTTCAATGGGAGCCTATTCTACATTGTTGGCATTATGGTTGTTGAGTTCAGTTATGGTTTCAGATATTATATCATTTGTTGCATAAGTCATGTAAAGATCTAAGGGGTGATATGACTCCTTCTGTCATAGTCTATATTTGAATGAGTCCTATTGGACATATGATGTAATTTTTTTCCTAACTATGCATGGGATGGATGATGTAATAATTTCTGTACTTCTATCATGTACAAGTAATTGGTATATCCCCACTCGGTTGGGTGGATGAGTCAAATATGGTATATCCCCACTTGGTTAGGTGATTGATGTATGTATGAGTCATTGGTCTTAGGGAGGTCATACTCACTTAGTTGAGTTCTAGAGTCATGTTATTCTTTTGAAACATATCTCTGCAGACTCTGCATGTACTCAGGGGGAGAATGGACAACATAATGTATATCAAAGAGGAATGGTAGGTTGGTTCGATCTTTGCCCTTGATGTCAAAGGGGGAGAGTATTTTGGTGTTGGTGTTACATGTTATCTCTAACAATTTCTACAACTTGTAGTAATCAACACCGTCATGGTTGCCATCAAGTCCAAAGGGGGAGATTGTTGGCATTATGATATAAGTGTTGTCCTTGATGAAAACTCACTCACAGGTTAGTTCAGTTTTGATGAAAGGCAACTCATAGTATAATAGGTCTATTCAGATGTAACAGGGCACTGGTACAGAAGAGCAAGTAGATGGAACTAAGGTCTACTAATCAAAATAAGGAAGTTGAAGGAAAAGGATGGTGTAAAGCAGTTTAAGATGTGTACGTTGGTTCACTTAGTCAAAACAACGTATATATGTTGGTTCACAAAACAAAAAGAGCATATACGTATACAAGCACTTTCACAAGAAGAAAAGCGTGTATATGTTGGAAAATAAAGGAAATTCAAGAGTAAATAATACCAAGGCTCAATACCATGGTATTAGCCCACAATATTGAGCGGAGTAATGACTATTTGATCCCGTCCAAGAATACCATGGGTCCTAAGTGGTTTTGGTCCGAGATATTGAGAAAGGCCTAAAATATATAAGGAGGAGAAGATTATAAGGCTAGGGTGTGCAAGTAAAAGGGCTTTCTCAGGAATACTTCTATCTGAAGTATATTTTATGTTGCAGGGGTTGTGTTTGTGATTTAATCTGAAATATTATGTGCACCTTGAATTCAATGTTGAATCAGGATCATGAGACCTGAAATGACTTATCATTGAATGATCTGATATTGGTTGGGTCAGATCTAATTGTGTACACTTGTTTTATTCTTTAAATTTCATGATCTAGGTTTGTTTGAAGTCTGGAATAGCAGCAAAGTTATGAGTTAATATTTGTAGATCTATACACTGGTTCGTCTTGGTAAAAGCATGTATACATGCAGGTTCTACTCTTCCAAGTAGTGCATACAAAAGAAAATCCTATTCTTCAGATCTGGCTAATTTATCTGATCAATTCTGTTGTTTTACTGTTGTCTGTCAATGAAGTCCTCTTAGACCTGAATGTAAAACTGAATGCATAAGGATTTTGGTGTCTGATTGATTGATTATCTAAGTAAGAAGGGTTATCTCTGCTATTGCCTGTCTAAAGCTCTGTAAATTGACAATAGATGTTTAGTATATTACCGGTTGGGACAGACTTGATTAAGAAGTTTTATGTTTTAGTAGTTTTAAGGGTATACACATTTGGTTAAAGGAATTAGCATATACATGCAAGTTCGGTTCAGTGAAGTAGCGTATAAATTCTGATGCATGGTTTTTGAGGTTACAACTGGTTCTGAATGATGATACAGGTTTTTGGGTTTATCATAGTGTTATGGTGATAGTGATCCGATTGTTTAGATTAACTTGTTGTTGGTTGATGTAGTTTGAGTTTCAAAGTTTCTGATGGCTCCTATATGAAAATTTGATGAAATGAGGCCTTCATTTGTATTGTTGTGTACTATGAGCATCTAGTGTGAAAATTTATGAAACTTGGTCCCTGGAAGAAAAGAGAAGGTCATAGCTTTCTGTAGGCCGACACCTACGTACTAGTAAACACATTGGCTAGTACAAGAGCTAGGGGGTCGTAGCTTAAGCTGGAAAATGAGAGAAGGTTGTAGCTTTCTGTAGGTGGGTGCTTGCGTATTGGTATGAGTTTGTACTAGTACAAGATTGTCAACAGATTTTCTTATTATTAAAAGAAGACAGAGACGACAACAACAGGTGGTTCTTCTCCCGCATTGGGTTTCCACCTTAAATCTTGGTGTTCATGTGTGTTGCTTATGTGTGATTGTTTATTATGTATTTACTACACTACTTAACAAGTTATTGATGCACTGATTAAAGATCAACACATGATAAATTTATTAAATCATAAGTTCTCTGGGTATACACTGGTTTCTCTAATAACAGTGGCGTGTACATGCTAGTTCACTTCACAGAAGTAGCGTATATAAATATGCTTGGGAATTTTTTTTTTTTATTGAATTGATAATATTTATTCACCCCCCCTCTCAGTATTATTTCCAACAAAAAATACATGACTCTAGAGGAAATTTGAATTCATACTTATACAAAGTGATGAAGAAGCATTCTCCTTGAAAGGAGGCAACTTTCCCCTCCAAAATCCCTCAAAAAGTGGATTTGGTTCCCAACACTAGGAATCTTCATTAAATGACAGGGAACACATTCCTAGATTCTCTCAATTAGTGGAGCTCCAAAATTTGTCAATAATTTCATGATATTAAGTTCATTTATTATCCAATCATGGTCCATCCTGTAGTAGGGAAAAAGTCCCTGTATTATCTCATTTTTACTCCATATTCTCTCAATATTCTACAAAAATAAATAATATTAGGCACATAATATGCAATTATGGTTAAACCTTCCTAAAAAACATTATTAAGTGTAGAAGGAGAGATTTAGTATATCCTTTACGTGCCTAGGAAAGGTTAGACGTGCCTTAATTTGTCTCTAATTTGGAGGCCACTAGAGGCCATGGTTGATGAAATGGCCTCTTTGGAAAAAAATGAGGCTTGTGATTTAGTGGATTTTCCTGCTAGAAGGAAACCCATTGGTAGCAAATGGGTGTTTAAGAAGAAGATGAATACAAAAGGCAAGGTGGAGAAATACAAATCCTGGTTCGTAGCGAAAGGTCATTCCTAGGTGTTGGGAATTGATTTTCGTGATATTTTTTCTCTTGTTGTTAAGTTCTATTAGATTACTTTATCTGTTGTTGTTTCTTTTGATTTTAAGGTAGAACAGATGGGTGTGAAGATAATATCTCTTCATGGAGATCTAGAAGAATATATTTACATGAAGAAACTTGAAGGCTCTGTAGTGAAGGGTAAGAAAGAATTGGTATGCAAGTTAAAAAATTCTTTGTATGGGTGAAAAAAGTCACCAAGGATATGGTATCAAAAATTTGATACATATGTACGGGGACTTGGCTTCACAAGGATAAAATTCAATAATTGTGTGTATTTAAAATTAATTGGTGACCATGTTATTTATTTGGTCTTGTATGTGGATGATATGTCGCTGTTTGGAAATGACAAAGAATTGACCTAGGATTTGAAGATCCAGTTGTCCTCTAAATTTGACATGAAGAATCTTGGTGATGCCAACTATATTTTGGGCACAAAAATTAAATGAGATTAGGAAAAGAAGAAAGTCTAGTTAAACCAGAGGAAGTATACTGAGACAATATTCAAGAGGTTTAATTTGAAATACATAAAATTGGTGAAGGTTCCTATTCCTGTAGGTGTAAATTTATCTGCTAAACAGTGTCCCAAGACATAGGAAGATGGAGATGACATTTCCCTTGTTCCATATGCGAGTGTAGTTGATAGCATGATGTATGCAATGGTCTGTACTAACACCAACATTGCACATGCAATGGGAGTATTGAGCAGGTTTATGTCAAAAATAGGGAAGGAGCATTGGACAACAATGTTAGGCCCCTATACTACTAGTGTAACCCCTTATTGTTATTAGTACAACCCCATTATTATATTTTCATACCCATGTAGTCCCCATATTGTTACTATTGTGCCCCATAGAAGCCCACTATTGTTATTATTGTGCCCTTATATTATTATTTTTATGTCAGCTCTGATTATATTATGACTCCTTAGACTCCTATATATAGAAAGGAGGTCTTGTCATTTGTATCATCAAAGAATTGTTCATTTGTGTAATGTAAAGGAGGTTTCCCCTTCAAAGAGGCTTATTTCTAAGGTGTTCATCTATCTTTTCTATCTTTTTGTGAGCTGGTTTCATAACATTTGGTATCAGAGCTTTGAATTCTAGGGTTTCGCTGCCCCAAACAGGTCATCGTGGAACTTGTGCTATAACTTTCTTTCTGCGCTGTTTCAGACACTAAAAAAAAACCCATTTGAGAAGACATCGCACTAAAGTGCGGGTCTAAATTTTAGAGATTTTTGCACAATATTTATGGATATATGATCTGAGGAAGTTGGCCTTTTGGCAGACTCTCGAATTACATTCCAAATAGGTGACCTGGGGAAAATCGTCATAACTTTTGTTTTGAGCATCAGATTGAAATTTCGTAAGATGTTGCAGAAAGAGGATGGGCTGTATTTTCCTGTATATATTATTCAGATCCTAAGGTTAACATAGTGACATATGGCACTTCATACACGTTTGCTCTTCTGAAAAGGTATATAATCAGGTCATCTTGGGAGATTGTGCATAACGCTTTCTTGGAGAATCTAAATTTGATCAGATTGGTGGAATTAGAAAGAGGACGCAGAGGGCTATTACAGGTTGCGATTTGAAAACTGGAAGATCCAAAATTACAGAGTTAGAGTTGTTTCAAGATTGAGCTCCTAAAATCAAGAAAAAGCGAGATGAGGAAGTTTGATGGCAAGGATCCGGTAAATTGGATACCACAGATGGAGAAATATTTTGATCTACATGGTGTACCACTATTACAAAAGGTATGTATTTCATCTTTATATTTAGAATCAGATCAATTTTTATGGTATAAAGGGCTTTGTTCTCGTAAACCACTTGTTACATGGTCAATTTTCACGAAGGAAATGATAGCACATTATGAGGATACAAAGAGAAACACCTTGTTTAGCCAATTGATAAATCTCAAACAAAAGTGTTCAATGGAAGAACACATTGAGGAATTTCAAAACTTGAATACAAGGGTAAATGATATTCCATAGAAGTAAAGGATTGATGTCTTCATAGGTACTTTAAAGGATAACATTCAACATGAGCTTTGTCTTTGGGAACCTGATTCATTGGAGAAGGCATTCAAGTGGGTACGAAAAATTGAAAAAAAAATTATGGAAAAAAGGAATCCAACCACTCATGACTATAATTATGGATGTTTTTCTTCTCCTAGCCTTCCACAACCTACAAGGGTGACACCACAACAATTGGAAGAAAAAAGAGAAAAAGGGTTTTGTTACAATTGTGATAGCAAATGCACTAAAGGTCATAAGTGTGCTGAGAAGAAATTATTTAAATAGAATTATGAAGAGGAGGAAGAAAAGGATCAAGAAACATCAAAAGAAGATATATACACCAGGAACAACCCAGAGAAAGAAGAAAGGAAATGAATCCGACATATCTTGTTAAAGCATTGGCAAGAATTACCATCCTTCAAACTCTCAAGATAGGAAGGAACATTTATTGAAGAAGAAGAAAAAAGGTTCAAGAAGTTGAAAGATCACACGAGAAAGAAAGAAATGAATCCAACCATATCTTTTAATGGCATTGGTCAGAATTATTCACTCCTCAAATTATTCAAGATAGAAGGACATATCAAGAAGAAAAATGTTCAAGAAGTGAAAGATCACATCGAGCATCAAGAAATGAATCTGACCATATCTTGTAAAGCATTGGAAGAAATTACCACTCCTCAAACCCTAAATATAGAAGGACATATCAAGAAGAAAAAGGTTCAAGCAGTGAAAGATCACATCGAGCATTAATAACAAGTTCTCCAAATTTTAAAGGATAATGCCACTTTGGTGCAGAATCGAAAGAAACAACTGGTAGATCAACATCACAATGAAAAAAGGTTTTGATGTAGGTGATTGGGTATTTTTATGGATACATCTCAAGAAAGCTATTTATGAGAAGGAAATGTTGGAAATACTACATGCACTTAAGAAATGGCGACCTTACCCAATGGGAAGAAACTTCAAGGTAAAAATGGATCATGATAGTCTTAAATACTTTTTAGAACAAATATTATCTATAGAAGAACAGAAAATATGGGTCACAAATATATTGGGTTATGAGTTTGACATCATCTATAGAAAATGGAAGCAAAATTTTGTTGCAGATGCACTCTCAAGAAAGGATGAGGATGTGGAAGCATTGTTTTGTG
>APFE031431465.1:0-25725 GCA_000404065.3 Pinus taeda
AACGTGGCAGTACGGCCGGAAACGCGTTTCACGGCCGTACCAAACGCGTTTCGTACCCGTTTCCATACGCAAACGGACCTCCATACCACGTTTCCTGCAACATAGCCTGGATATGATGTCTGCCTAGAATGGACAATATCCTGGCCTTCCAGACCAAAAATTTGAACGCTTCGTCCAGCCTGTCCTGATCTCTCAGCCCATTAATGGCCATCTCGGTACTCTTTTGTAGACTCGTTCGAGTCTCTCTACTTCCCTCCTGGAAGTCCTCTATTCGACTCCTTCTAAGTCTCTATACTTCTCTTCTAGAAGTTATCCTCTGGACTCCCTCTAAGTCCTGATTTCCCTCCTCGAAATCCTCTACCAACGTCAAGTTGCCTCACTCTGATCGTCTGTGCAACACTGATCCGGATTCCTTGGCTAGAAATCCACCTTGGCAGCAACTCCCTCCACTTTGGTCTTGCCTTGTTAGGCACTGTTCTGACCGCAGTACCCCACCAACTTCGCTCTGCAAACTACCCACAGCCTCTTATTCCCCAACAATTGAAGGATTGAGCCTCTTGGCTCTGTGCAATCCCAGTACCGGCAAAACAACTCCCTTAGCCAATTGCTTCAGCCCACCTGGTCTCCGCGTGGCTCTGTGTGAGCCTGTTTTTGCCCTCCTCAGCCTCTGTGTTGTGTCTCTCTAGCCCAGACTGATGACGCAGTCCCTCTGCATCACTCCTTCCTCTGTCACTTTCTACAGATCATCAACTGAAAGAAAACAAGCACACAAGTGACACCGTTATTTTTGGACAAATGTCCCCGGAAAAACCCAATGCATGAAAACTGGTGCAGCTATTGAGAGGGTTATATTATTATGCAGTTTATCTGAGTACAACTGGGTGCCTAACCGGCTCACTCGACAGAGAAAAATACACGGCAAGAATACCTCTATATCCAAAAATAGGTATTCAGAAAACCTGTCCCATGAAACCCTCTCCGCACAACTGAAGCTTAGCACTAGCCCTTCTGGCCTCTGCGTGAGCCTTCTGCTGACCTGCGTCAACTCTAGGACCCTCTGCGTTAGCCCTCTGAGGCACTGTGCACCCTCTGGGATCCTCTACGTCACTCCAGCAGCCTCTGTGTGGATGACGCAGTCCCTCTGGCCTCTGCGTTGTCTCTGTTGGGCTCTGCGTAGCCTGAACTGGCTGTTGCGTTGGTCTCTCAGTATTGTCTCTACCTCTCTACTTTGTACTCACTGCCCCTCGCTGCTAATCACTGATTCAACTTTTCTTAGCAACCCCACTCTAGCAAAATGAATGACTGATCACTTTGATGTGTTCTCCAACTGACCCTCAAGCCTCTTCTTATACTTTCCTCGTTGGTCCATCAACGACCGAGATTAAATCTCTAATCAATAGCTAAGATTAGATTTGACTTGATCCATGACTTTTGGACCCTTCTAACCCAGTTTTATATTAATACCCATTAATATTTTATTTTTCCTAAGTTTAGACTTAGGAACTCCATTAAAAATATTAATTATTTCGATATATCCCAAACCGGGTGCAATCTGTCCAAACCATTTCTGGGTCTTGGAGATCTCATGTGCTTTAGCCTCTCCACCAATTTTCATGGCTAGATCACATTCGATGCTACCCCAAATCAACATATCGTGCCCTAGTTTGGAAGATCGAAGTTAACTAGTTGATGACGTAGCCAATTGTTGCATTTTGTTGTTGCCATAGGTTGAAGTCGCTGGTGCTGGATGCTGCTACCTCAAGAAGTTGTATTGGGTCAAGATCGAATTTTCTGAGTGAGGATCAATTTCTTTCAGTGAAGATCGAAGTCTCCAAGGCAAGGTCGAAGTTGTTGGGTTGAAGAAAGTGCTGTTGTTTTTGTTGTTGTTGTCAGGTCAAGTAGGATCATCTGCAAAGGAAGAAGAAGGTTGACCTGGTGTGGAGGAAATTTTGTGTCAAGGTCTAGAGGCTTGGAATATCTTAGGAAAACTATTGAAGGAAGAATTATTGACTGGGTTTACCCCTAGAGAGGGGTTTTCCCCTGGCTGTGAGCCTATATTTGCTGTCCATTGATTTATGTGCTACTGCTTTGGTATATGCTTGATGAACTAAAAGAAAGAAGATATAAAGAAATCTAATAAGAAATCAAGAACATCACGAGTAATTATCAAGTATAAGAAAATCTTTCTGCCTTTCTGATTTTCTAACATGGTACCAGAGCTTTGGTGAAGAAAGAATCTAAAGGTAGTCTCAAGCACTTGATCAAGGAATCATTCAAAAGATTAGTTCAGGGAAGAAGTCTACTATATTCAAGGAATATGTCTAACACAATCAAGGGAGAGAACAAACTCAAAGGAGCCTCTAAGTACAAGATCTTGGAAGAAGAGGATTGACCTCATCCTTGAAAAGAACAAGGTACTAAACTTGGTGAAAGGAAAAACAAAGAATCCTACAAAAGACTCCAGTGATGTTGATAAAGCAAAGTTCAGAGATTTGGAATTAGTGTTCATGAACCTAAGGGTAGAAGGAATAAAGGACAACCTTGTCCCATTCATAGTCAATATTGACCAAGCTCAAGAAATGTATGAGGCTTTGTCAATGTTATTTGCTATTAAGAACACTGGTCAAGTAGCAAGCCTGAATAATGAACTAAGGACCACAAAGATGACTAAAGAACATACAGTGGCCTCCTTCTTTATGTAGATAGCAAGAATCAAAGATGATATTTTGGCCATTGATGAAATTATTCGAGACAGAACTTGTGATCACTGCTATACTAGGATTGCCACCTTCTCGGGGTGCATTTGCTACAGGACTCAACAGTTGGAAGGAAGCTTCCACTTTTGGTGAACTATGTACCGCTCGCTGTCAAGAATAATTAATGATCTCATTAGTTGCCAATCCTGAAGGAGTGTCAAATGCCTATGTGACTCAACATAGAGGAAACTTCAAGAAAGGACCAAAGAGGAAGGTTGACATGTCCAAGGTTGAATGCTATCAATGTCATAAGAAGGGTCACTACAGAAGTGATTGTCCCGACAATCCAAGAAACAAGAAGAGAGAAAAAACTCAAGCCAATGTTGCTGAAGAAGAAGACCTCAAGAAAGTCAAACCCGAAGAATCTGATATAAGGGACTTGCATTACTAAGTCCTTTGCTTCTAGTTTTGGATATTATATTTTGTATTTTTTATGTTTAGAATTTATAGGTTTTAACATGTTTTTGGAAAAAACATTTTTCTTTTGTTTTATAAGTTTATAGGTATCCCTCAAGCTTTGGAGGTAGCCCCCAACATCTCCCAAAAATAACTATCTCATTTCCTTTCAATTTCTAGTTTTATACTTAATTAATATTTGATTATATTAAATACTAATCACCATTCTCCCTCTATTGTCTTAATTAGGAAAAACATTTGCTATATCCTCAAGGATTATGGAAGAGGACCCCCCGAGACAAGGTTTGTGAAGGAACAAAGGTATGCCTCAATCTACAAATCATTGATTTCTTTATAATAAATGATTATTCATTTGATAATCTATTACTAACATCATTATGTCTACCTATATTGAATCACAATGATTCTTGTTTCGGGTGATTCATCACTTGATAAATCTACCCTCCTCATATTCTTAATTGATTTTATAGAACCCTAGACAGGTTCTTTGGAAAACCCTAACCTAAGGGTATTCTAATCTTAATGTTAATGTATGAAACTCTAAAACTTCTTAGGGTTATTGTGAAATGCTATTTGAAGTTTCTGTTGATGATGTGATGTTTTGGATTTTAGTATGATCAAGAAAACCTAACTTGTTAGGGTTGAAATGATGTTGTCTGAAATCTCGAACCTTTGAAATTTCGATATAATAGAATTTTCTTTGATATGTTATGAAACCTTAGATCTTTAGGGTTTGGTTGGGCCTATAAGCAATTTCTTGTTAGGTATTTAAAGTCCTAGGAATGGAACCCTAGGCTTATATATGTGTCCAGGTAGTTGAAACCCTAGCTTGGTCTAGGTCAATGTATGTCTAATATGTTGCCTAATATATGATATGCTTATGCATGATGATAAATTCCTAGGTATATGTGTTGACCTAATTATTAATGGTCATAAGACTTAGGGTTTAATATAAGTCCTTGTTTGAATTTGATATTCTAGGATGATGTTGAAATGAGAAAATCTAGGGTTTGTAGCTAACCCTAGTGGATGCTAGTTATGTTGTTGATTGAAGTTGTAATTGGTTCTTGGTTGTTAAAAGCTTATATATGATATCTAGGGTTTGTATGAAATCCTAGTAGGAAGTCTAACATATGAATTATGAAAGTTGTTAAATACTTTGTAGATCTATATTTATTTGAATTGTTCCTAGGGTTTGCAATATGTTGTAGTAGGGTATGTTATACCATTGGTAGAAACATTGAAACCTTAGATGTAATGGAAGGTGTTGATGAAGTAGTCTAGGGTTTATGATAAAATCCCTAGCAATATGTTGAAGAGTATGTATCTCTTGTTTGGGTATCTGATATATATAAAGTTCAAATGATTCTGTAATTCTGATATGACTAACTTCATGCTTCTATAGATTTGGTTGTACTTGCTATATAAGTTGTGAAGGTACATAATCTTCAAGATGGTGAAGAAAATCACAAGTAAATTTGATGTGATAGATGATAATGATGATAACTTTGATGAGATGGATGGAAGCCACTAAAGATTCTTCGATGTCAAAAAGAAGAAGAGATCTTCTTGAGATTAAGAGGGAGCCTCAATAAAGAAAATCTCCCTGGTTGAGAGGGAGAGAATAGTTTTGATTGGAGAATGAAGTTTGAAGGATATGTTGTTGTATGAAAAGAAAAATATCAAGTATTCGGTTGATGGGCCTATCGTGTTTGAAAAGCAACATTGCGAAAATCCCAAAGGTTTGTGTTTATTTATGAATATGTGAAAGTATATTATTGATTGGGGTTGTGTTTGTACAAGTAAATCTCTCGAAGGTTTTGATAGCATGTTTGTTACTAATCAGTTTGATTGGGAGAGATTTGTTGTCCTTGATCTGCTGGATCAAGGAATGTTGAGGCTTTGTGAGTGAAACATTGCTTGGGAGGACATCTGGCCGACACTTTGTCTTAATGTTTAGGTCCCGAAGTTGGAAAGGTGGTGTTGATTGTAGAACTCTGATTTTTGGATACAGACCTGGATCCTTGGGTTGATGGTTAGCAAGTAAGCTTGATGGTACCTATAGAGGCCGAAAGCTTGAGTCCATGGCATTGTGGATAGATTGCCTTGGTTATGAATCTAGTCCATGGTATTGCAATGCCTAAACTATTGAGAGACCAATGGATAGATTACCCTAGTCAGGAATCTAGTCCATGGCATTGTGGTGCCTAAAGTTCTTCATGGTTCGTATAGGTGAGATATTCCTTGTACTTGTATATAATGAATACCTCCCTAGTTAAGAGGGAGTGTTGGAAAATGTAACTAGGTTAGGTCTTCATTAAATGTATTTGAGTCATCATGTAATGTACTTGTCAAAAGAATAAAGAAAAAAATTATTATTATTATTATGAGTTATTAAAGCACCAGTTTCATGCTTGGGTCATCTTGTTTTAGGTCAAAGTCCCCGTTGAGTACTTCTAGGATTTATTCTGAGTCAATGGAGTCATTGTATTTTTAAAGAGACCCTTCTTGGGCTTTTGAATCATGTAAAAAGGTAAAGTATTGAGTCAAATATGAATTATGTTACATCCACACCAAGTCGGCCTCAAATATGGCTATTCAACCTCACCAAAGGTCTACAAATGAAGCAGTTCGAATTCCATTTGAAGCACACTCACAACAAATAAATTCAATATCTCTTGAAGCTAGGAAAAACACATAATTAGTTGCATTGTCTGTTATGACTTGCACCACATTCTGCACACCAATCTCCCAATTGAACCCATCTAACAATTCACATATCGTTGCTGCATATTTGATATGTTCTGATGCATCCATTGATTTAATAAACATGGTACCTTTAGGAAAATGTACCAAGAAATTTAGAAGGGTCCTACCCTTCCTATCTGTCCAAGCATCAGACATCACTGTACATCTAGTAACTTCCCATGTTTTTTTCAACTCCGCCAATCTAGAGTTGATGTCCTGCTTTTTTGCTTGAAGAATTGGCCCCTGCAAATCCTCATATATAGCACTTTTGCACCCTGGGCCCACAATAACAATAGCATCACACATTGGCTGCCAAAATGGATTGATTTTGGTGATGTGGAGAGGTAAGTCGCTCCAGAAAAGACACCTCCCCACGACTCTATCTGCTTCTTGCTTCTTTTTTTTAACAAGTGATTTTATGCCAGGTTGTGATCCATGTTCTGTTCATGGAACAAAAAATGATGACCTCGCAGTAGCAGTAGTAGGTGATGCTGTGGAGCCCCTCCCACTACCCTCAGCATCAAAATTAGGAGAAGATATCCCGAAAGATCTACATGCATGTTTAGCCTTGTTTCTTTCTATCTTTTTCATCAATTGCCTTGAGCTTTTTGTATAAGCTCCGGACTAGAAACTATACAAATCCCAACATCATGTCCAGTGAGTCTAGCCAGATGGTATTTCAATCGTGTAACCCCTCCTGTCATCCCGGTCCCACACAATTGCATGTAAGATATTCCTGATTTGCCCCACCATCAGGCTCTCCATACTCCCAAAATGGGTCCAAGGCTTTTGGCGTATTTGATTTTTGTAGTGAGCTAACTCAAACCTAGGGCACAAAAAAAAAATTGGAATTAATAAGTAATAACCACCTCATTTTACAAAATATTTTTTTTGCTACATTATTTGCAATGTGAATTCAATGAAAAACCATAAATGACAATAAGAGGGTGCATTTGAAAGTTAAAAAAAAAAAAGTGGAGTTTGCTCTCCAAATATGGAGAAAACCCTTGCATTTGTTCATGGGCATGAAAATCATAGCAAATGGAAAAAAAAAACAAGCAAAATGTTTGTAGGCAAATAGGAAAGCAAGAATAATCCTAAAACTATAAAAAAATTCATTAACATAGGGGTTTATTTGAACATACCTGTTAATGGAAGAAATGAAATTATCTCATTGTTCTTCAATCTTAAATCAACAAAATCTTTGTTGTTGGTGGCGATAATGGCTATTCAGCACTCAAATCCTCCTTGGTAGCAAGCACATAGCTCTCCCCTTCCTTCTCCAGCAATTAGAAATGAAAATGAATGAAAAAAAAAAACAAAATTGGCCTTTTCTAGCTGTGGCGGCAATTTTTTGTTGTTGTCGGGCGATATTTTCAATCGTAGCATGATATTTTCTTGAGATGTCGCCGATATTTCGGAAATATCACGATATTTTCAGGGAGACAAAATATCACAATATTTCCTCGGCGATATCTTGTCTCCTTGAAAATATCGCAATATTTCCGAATATCGGCAATATTGTCTTCACTGTTTTTTATTATTAAGCAACAATGGAATAATATGAGTACAATCTTGATGTCGAAAACTGTTAATCCACAACAAGAAAATCTAGCCTAAATTATGTAAGGTAATTTTGCTTCCTCCACAAGCAACCCTGACACAACTCGGCTTCAAAATCTTGTCCTCTTGGACCCCTTACACAAGCATCTGCACAGTGCTTGCGCAAACCTTTTGACGTCTAGCCCGGAACTGCCTCTTATCAAGTCGTTTTTCCTATCTATTCTATTAGAAATGATTCTCTGGCCTTCTGGAAGACTTTCCCGACGTCTGGATGTTGAACCAATTTCCCAACAACTAAATTGAATGGCCTTCTGAAGTTGCTTGCGCAGCCTCATAGGGAATAACTCGGCCTCATGCTGCTGCCTCTCTAGAATTTGAAAACTTCTTCCAGATCATTGTCCATGACCCTCTCTGTCTATGCTTCCTTCTCCGACTTGAATTCTTCCGACAACTGCTGCTGTTCTCTAGAAAATCGAACTCTACTCTCCAAGGAAATTGATCTCATTTGTGTATATTCTCCATCTACCCATCGACTTTTCTTATAATCTTTTGTTGGACCTCCAATGGCCAAGATTAAAACTTAATCAAGGGCTATTATTATTTCCCAATTGTTCTGTGTAAGTTTCTAGATAATTCACACCTTTCTCAATTAATTATGATTAATTAACCTTTTTTCCTAAGTTTGGACGTAGGAAATATTTAAAAATAGGTTAATAATCTAATTGAGACACTTCTAGGTGGAATTTCTAGAAATGATTTATAGGTATGGAGAATTCCTGTGTTTTATCCTCTCCACAAAATTTTGATTCTAGAATACCAACGATGCTACAAAAACTAACAAATAGTGCTTCCACTTCTTCACAACTTGCACTAGGGCATTGAGCTCCTTGTCATAGGTAGGTTAGTTTGAAACTTCCCCATGAAATACTTCAGAATGGTAGCATACATGCCTTCCTACCCCACATCAATACCGCTCTCATAACATACCCACTTGAATCTGTCTCCACTTCGAAGGGTTATTGCAAGTTTGGTAATCCCAAAACTGGTGCTTGACTTATCTTCTTCTTTAACTCCTCAAAGGCTCGTTGTTGGCCCTTTCCCCATTGGAAACTCTAGCCACTTGCTACTATGACGTGGAGTGGTGCTACTTCCACTGAAAATGAGGTTATGAAGGTATTGGCCCTTTCATGATGCCCTCTACCTATCACATACCCTTGATACATCAACGACTACTCTGCAAACTCACACTTCTTGAAACTTGCTAGCCATTGGTGCTTCTTTAATGTCTCTAGCACCTATGTAAAATGTGAGATGTGTTCCTCCCAGATAGCATTGTATACCAGTATATCATCCAATAAACAATAACAAACGAATCTATAAAAGGGCCCAATATTATCATTCATTAAGTTCATAAAAGTAGATGGTGCATTGCACAGGGCAAATGGAATGATTAATCTCTCATACTAACATTGTCTTGTTTTGAAGGCATTTCTCCAAGTATATTCTTCTCTGACTTGAACCTAGTGATATCGAGACTTTAAGTCCACCTTGGTGAAGTATTTAGTTTGTTGCAATTAATCTAATAGGTCATCTATTCTAAGTAGGGGGTACCTATTCTTGATCAAGATTTTGTTCAATGCTCGATCATCTATACACATTCGTCAAGTACCATCCTTCTTGGGCACAATGATGAAGGGTGACCCACATGGTGATGTACTTGGTTGAATGATACCATGTTCCAGTAACTACTGCAACTTTTTCTTCACCTCACTTGCTTCTATGACAGAGTACCTGTACTACCCAATTTGTGGAAATAGGGAATCTGTCAATAACTAGATCTCGTGCTCCACTTCCCTCTTAGGTGGTAACCCTTTAGGCTCCCAGAGCACATACCTATATGCCTGTAGCAACCCTTCCAATTGTTGTTTATGTTTTTTAGTACACGTCTCCATGGATGCCTTGCCTCTTACTGGCTCTTCTACAAATTGAATTTTCTCTTTAAAAAAGTAAAACATCTTGCTTGAATTGATCAATTTCTTGGCTTGGTTGGAACTTACTATGTAATGTTACAAAAGGAAATAACAATGCTAAACAAGAAAAATACACATGCGACATAGAAAAATTTAGACAATATTTAAACACCCATAAAATTGCACCAGAATTGCACCAAACTGAGCCATTTATTATCGAAGAAGAGTGCAATGCATGGAATATGTGCACCTGACTTTCCAAAGTAAGCTAGACAATCCCAAGTGAGAAAAATGTTGCCCTGATGCAAAGGAAAGACTTCTACTCAATGTTCTACACTAGCCCTAGAAATTATGCAACTGCTGGCTGAAAGAAACCCCTATTTGAGCTTCCAAAAGTGCTCAAAAGATTCTGCCAAATTACTCTTAAGCTCTTCACCAAAAGCCGAGAAAAACCCATAAAGTGTTTGGCCTATCACCAAGCCAAATTCTAACCCACAAAATGGTGCAAACTCCCTAGCTAACTAGCAATCCATGTTGCGAACATCACGATCGGGATTAAATCAGCAAGGGGAAAAAATTGGAAAAATCGCTAAAAATGGAGAAAAAATTGGCAAATACAAAAATATTCATTTTTTTTCAATTTTTTTAATATCTAAAGCATGTACAACATAAAATAAATACATTGACACATAAATGTGATAAAAGAACTAATATATAAGATGTGTAATATCATTTCTAGTGATACATCACACGTAACAGTGAATCATGTCCTGAATAGTAAATCCTGACTCCTGAGTTCCAACTCAGCCTCAAAAGATCAACAAAAGATATAATAATGTATCTCATATCATGAGTCATAATTTCATATACAATGAAATAATCAAATAACTAATACTATTGATTTCTTCTACCCCTCTTGCGAGAAATGCAATATCTTTCCCTCTAGATGTAGATGCTGGTGGAGTTGGCAGTGGACTCTATTGTGCTCTAGAAGTTGAAGAACTAGGAGCTACAGGAAGTAGACCACGTCCTCTACTAGTGACAGGGGTAGCCTGGGTAGGTGGTGTCACCCCTCCTCCTGTTGCTCCTCCAACTCCTTCGCCCCCTCCTCTACCTCCTTTCTAACCAATCATCGATAGACTCCATGAGAGGCCTCTCGGACTCAACCCTCCATGCAGTAGTGGTGTAAATTCCATCCAATGAGATGGCTTCCATATCAAGTGTCATCTCAAGTTGCCTCACCTACAATCGAAGATTGTAGTAGACGTAGACCATGTCATTAAGTCGTTGGGACTCCAACCTATACAGAGGTCATAAAATAATAATTATAAAAAAATATTATTTAATGAATGCAAAAAATTAATTGGAAATTTGGAATATTTAAGTTTTAAGTTTAACCTGTTGTGCTTCTTGGTGTGTATTTTTTCAAATAAACTCCAGTTGCGCTCACATCTTGAGGAGCTACATGTTTGGCTGAGGATTCGAATGGAAAGCTTTCGCAGATGGGGTACTCTGGCACCATAGCTTCTCCACCACGCATCTACAACAAAATTACAAATAAGATAAACATAAGAAAAAAATGAAATTTGAAATTTGAAGCAAAGTATGAAGTTATGAACTTGAAGAGACAATGAAATTTGAAACAAACTAAAAAATACCTGGAATTTTAGTCTTCCTATCAACCACAGCCATTTCAAAGCTAAATATGCCACTTGCCATCCTGTTTATCTACATTTCTTTGGAGATTTTTGCACGTTTTGCTAGAGATGGCACCATCCTCTGAACATAGGTGATGAATCCATCCATGACCTTAGCATCAAATAAGAACCCATAGGGGTAAGCAAATGCGGGGTTCAGGTAGATCCCTGCAGCATGAATGGACGACGGAGTGTGTTGTTCCATCGTTCATCAATCACTTCCCATAGGAGGAGTTGTTTCTAAAACCCCTCATCTCCCTTATCATCATAGTAGGTCCGAATGGATTCTTTGGCCGTGGCCATGGCCTCATACAAGTAGCCCATTGTGGGTTTGTCACCATCAATTAATCGAGGAACCTTTACCAAAGGTTTAGTAATGTTGCACACCTCTTGCACTCCCTCCCAGAAGATTTCATGGTATGAAACTAATCTGCATATGGCCTCTTCCTCTAGTTTACGGCTAATTTCCAAAGCACGCCACTTATCTGAAAGAAACATTCTCTTCACATCCCACATAGAATTCAAGAGGGATAGAAGAGATATGAAACTGGTGGCAAACCGTGTAATGGCGGGGCTGACCAACTCCTTGTTGTTTGTGAATGTTCTCATCAAATGAAGCACAGATGCATGATTATATATAAATTTTGTAATGTTTTTTGATGAGTCAACAATATCTTTGACAAAAAGAATTTGTCCTATGTTTTCCAACATTAAATCAATGCAATGTGCAACACAAGGTTGCGGGGGAGTGCCATCTCGTTCCCGCTTCCAATTCGTGCTTTGAGAGGGAGTAGCTCTGGAGCGCCTTGGGAGCGTGCTCCCTCAAAAAACGCTCCCTACCTTTTCGGGATCGTTTAGTCTTTTTTGCAAAAAGAATTTTGCAGTAATAGTCCAAATGCAATTTTTTTCAAAGAAACAAATAAATTTTGAGTGAGGCAACGTAATGATCAAGCCTATGGCCCTAGTATTGATATGCGATTCATGTTAATGTTCATTTTCCTTTTCCAGCAGACTTACGAGTTTTTCAGGATTTCAAGATTGGGGGATTGCAATGTTTCCATTGAATTTTGTCATGTATTAGGGTATGGAACTCGTATTTAATCAAGAGCGCCAATCCCTCTATGTACCTTGATGTTAGTGACATTGGTTGTTGAACTCCTTTATCATGACCCTCCTAAAAATGTGCGAATCACTCAAACAAAATCTTGAATTGACATGCTATGGTTTTTCTATCTTATGTTAATGCTTAGAGGGTGATATTAATGGCAAAGATCCCTATGCAGATCCAGAGGTAATGACAAAGATACCTTTGGATAGTAATGCTTAGAGGGTGATGTTAATGACAAAGATCCTGATTTTCCAACAAGACTAAAAGATTAGACGTTTCTCGTGGTGGCAAAAGGCCCAAGCATAAGCGATAGATAATAGATTTACTTGTCTTTTCAAGTTTCTAGTAGTTTTTATAACTATTGACTCTTTCATATTTATTATGATATTTTTTTAAACAATATATGACAATTTAAGTTTGAAATTTGAAGTTGGCAATTATAACTCATTAGTAATGAATTATGAATATGATGCTTCATGAAAGTTGAAAGTTGTTTCATTTCATTTCATGTTAGATATTATTTATTGTAATGGTTACACTTAGCTTACAAGTACAACTTTGGTGATCAAAGATGATAAATGCTATATATTGAATTTTGAAAGCTTGAAACTTTAAGATTGATGAATCATGAGACTCAATATGTTGTATGTTACTATGTTACTAACTTGTGGACGTGGTTGATGAAAATTATAACTTCTAGATGATTGTTGTTATATGGTTCAATCTATGTTTTTTATATCTAATTCATCATTTTACGTGTTTTTGTTGACATATATGCATCAAAATATAAAAAACGCTTCGGGATTCGCTCCCGAACCGGGAGCTTCTGAAAATGTTGCTCTCACTTCCCCGTTTTCGTTCCTACTCCCAAGTAACCTTGGTGCAGCACAAGGTGTCCAAAATAACGTAGGATGCCTCTCTATAAGCATCTTTCCAACAAGAAGATAATTTGCATCGTTTTCCATTATGACTTGGACAACATGTTCTAGACCCACCTCCAAAATAAACACATACAACAAATCACATAATAATTTTGCATCTTTGATATGTGTAGATGCATCAACAGATTTCATAAACACTGTCCGCTTGGGACAATTAGCCAATAAGTTTATAAGGCTTCTCCCCTTTTGATCGGTCCAACCATCTAACATCATAGTGCAACCTGTGTGTGCCCATGATGCCCTAAACTCCTCCAATCTTTTGGTGCAATCAACCTTTTCATCTTGAAGAATGCAACCTCTAAAGTCATCATAGGAAGGGACTTTGTACCTAGGTTGCACGAAACGGGGAAACGGGTACGAGTTTCCGAATTGGGAAGCGATACAAAACGCGACCTCCCCAAATTTTGGAAATGAGGAAACATGAATATATATATATATTGAAAATATTGAAATATATATATATAGTGCAACATAAAGCAAAAACAATACATATAATTAAACACTTAAACATAAAGATTTAATTTACACACATACTCCTGAATGATCACATAATGAAAATAAAAATATTGGAATATCCAAAAGAAACCTTTATTATATATCCAAATCTCAAAATCAACCTTTATTTATATTAATATATGAGGTTGCAAGTACAATAAAGACTATAAGGCTGCAAGAGAGAGATCCAAATCAAGATTTTCTACATCCATATCCCATTCTTTAGAATGTCCACTGTTGTATTGGGAATCTCCTCCTACATAGTCGAACGACCTTAGTGTTCTTGATTAAATACAAGTTTCATATCCTAGTACCCTACATGATCTTGATTATTGGGAGTTTTCCCTGCATAGAGGGCTTGGTTCTCTTGATTAAATACAAGTTCCATACCCTAGTACATAATAAAATCCAATGGAAACATTGCAATCCCCCCAATCCTGAAATCCTGAAAAACAGATAAGTCTGCTGGATTTTGAGTGAGATCTAAAATTCTACTTTCTCCATATGAAATCCAATGAGGGCGAAACCACTTTCAAACATCCTGAGTCATTTCATGGTAATGTTAAAAATTTAAGTAAAAGGATAAAAATGAAAAATAAAGGAGAATATCACTTTTACATTACCATGAACTGCATATGCCTCAAACTTCCTAATGAACTGCATATCAACACTAGGGAAAAAATTCACTTTTATAATTTTAGACATGCATCTAGAAGCAACTAGAAGTCACTAACATACCCTAAAAATAAATTAAAAAACAAATAAAATAAAAAAATAAAAAAACACAAGTTAATGAGGAAACGTGGGTTGTACGGCCGTGAAACGCGTTTCCGGCCGTACTGGCCACGTTTCCCCTCCGTGAAACGCATTTCCGGCCGTACTGGCCACGTTTTTGTTTCGAGAAACATGGCAGTACGGCCGGAAACATGTTTCACGGCTGTACCAAACGTGTTTCTGTGTTTCGTACCAGTTTCCATACAGAAACGGACCTCCGTACCACATTTCCTGCAACATAGCTTTGTACCCTGGGCCAACAATTGCAATAGCATCAACAACAGGCTGGAAAAATGGATTATTCCTTGCAACACTGAAAGGAATACAAATCCAAAGAAGAAACTTGCCAACAACTTGTCAGCTTCTTCTTTCTCCTTTTTTTTAAGTATTAAAGAGATTGATGGCTGTGAACCAGTCATGGTTCTATGAACAAAATATGATGAGGTAGCTACAAGGTTGGTTGTAGATATTGATGCTGAAGTAGAACCAGTGCCACTCTCATATTCACCTCCTAACACTCTATTCCTTGCTATTTGACTCCTCAGAGCTAACTTGGACAGTTTGGTTTGCTTTATTTCTTCCAATGATCTGAGGGCTTTTCGGATGATTTCCGAATTTGTATTGGTGCAAGGCCCTGCCTCATGTCTAGGGATTTGTGTAAGGTGATACTTCAATCTATACACCCCCCTGTCATATCATTCCCACACAACTTTTAAGACAAGTTTGCTATGTCAAACCCTCCATCAGGTTCACCAAATTCCCACAGAAGGTCCAATTTCCTTGGCATGTTTGTAATTCGGTTGAATTCTTGAGTTTTAACTTTTAATGTAAGATGAAGTTTGAAATTGAACCTAGGGCACAAGAAGAATTGCAAGTTAAAAAAAAAATTATTACATACAACACATTGAATTTTTGACCAAAAAAAACCTCAACTCAATGCACAATAATAGAAAAAATGCAAAAAATAGAGCACAAGAAGAAATTAAACTAATAAATCTAACAATCAAGTTTTTGCATTTTTGACCAAAATGAACCCTTTTCACTCTATGCAACAAAAATGAAAAAAAAACACAATCAAATCCACTAAAAAATCATTGATAATCAATGGGTTATAGAAACTCAAGCAAAAACAAGAAAAAAAACAAAAAAAATGGCCAAATTTGGTGCCCATACCTAGAAACCATGCTTTGTCGAAGAAAGTTGGTCCAAACTGGAATTTGTTTTGCTTGGGGTGCTAAAATCTTCAGTTTTTCTCCTCCTTTGTCTTTATAGTTGACTTCCTTTCCTCCTCAGCTCTCAAACAAGTCCGCTGTCTGTAGAAAAATGACAAATAAAAACCCAAAAATCGCTTTAAAAGCACGTTGTTCTGAGCACCCACGATCTTTCTGCATAGAATCGCGATTTTTTCGTGATGTTTTGAAAATAAATAAAAACATTGCTAAAAACATCAAAGATTAAATCCTTCGGGCAAAAAAATTGTGAATTTTTGAGAAAATTGCAATGTTCGCAACACTATTAGCAATTCGCCTTGTTATAAGAATTAGGATTTCAGGCCCAAATATCACCCGAAAAATTCTGTAAAATTAGTCAGAGACTCCTCTCAATAAACCCACAAAAAACAAGAAATGGTTTGGCCCGATTTTGACCTTCCAAAATTGACACCCAAAAGGACCTACACCCTCCAAAACTTCTAAAACACACTGATTGTCAATACTCCAGCAAAATCCTCCCCAAACACTCTGCAAAGGTAGCAATTGCCTCCACCAATACTTCCCTTATTTATCTTGGCAAGGAACAACTCAAATTGTTGAGTCTCCACCACCCACGTGTGTCCAATCTCTGCCCTCTACGCTGGCCCCAGGAATTGCGGAATCCTCATTGAAGAAAGCTATCACCTTCGGCCCAAAAGCTCACCCATTTGAGAAACAAATTACCAAGCTTATCTCCTGTAATTTCTCCTGACAATAGCACCTCTAAAGAATGCAAAGGACCTCAACTCGATTTCCCCACTACATCCTCTAGAAATACGCACTACCAGAAAAAATCTAAATGAAAATGTTGGAAATCACACTGAAAATCACCTCCAGAAGATTATGGAGGAACCTCTCTAGGACAGCACTCGAAGTCCCTTGAAGAAAGGGTGAGTTCTTCGCTCGAAAAACTCGTGCTAAACAGCGAGTGACTCGGCTAAGCAGCTCGAGCAACTAAGAAGAAATTCGATATGCCAAAAATGTCAAATGAAGAGTGTTGCCTCCATGTTATAGATTTTGCGGAGCCTTTTTTCTTCCTTTTTCCCTCCTTCAGGGGTCCCTCACTAAGCCTTCGATTTTCCCTCTCATGCATTTTGAACCATTGGCTTAGGGAGTGCGTATTTCCTTGCGTGGGCAGCCCCACATGCTACTAAAAAAATTCCAAAGTAACTTACTTCTAACTCCTAAGTCTTCTAATAAAAATGAAATGGGCCCCGTCACCTCCAAAATTGGCCCCAAAATGTAGAAACTAATCCTGTTCCAAAATAATTTAGGAAGGGACATTGCAATCCTCCCCTCCCAAATAGCATCCTCATCCGGGAAGCTCCTCCAATGCACCAAAAATTGGTTGTCCTCAAGCAGTGCTTGAACAAGCGCCCTCTCTAGCTGTGGATCCCCATTGTCTCTGCAAATTTCACTAGGGTCCCAAATATGCCATTGGATCGTCCCTGGTCATTGTACTATCCTATAGTGAAGGAGTCCCTCTATACCAAGATCCCAAACCAACTTGATCAACGTAAAGCACCCCTTGCTCCACTCACTATCCTGCCAGATAGGGGTGTTATAACCCTTGTGTCTACTACCAATAAGTAGAGGATCCTAACAATGTAAAACTACGTTGAAATCCTCATGAAGCTACCCTACCAAATAGTTCACCCCATACACTCTAATTGTGGGCCCTTGAAGATACAATCCCTATGCTAATGAAGCCTCTCCTGCATGAGCTCCTCCTAAAATCCTCTTGTTGGCCTTCCTGCCATGCTGATGAAGTCTCCCACGCCATCAGTGAATCACGGAAACCCAGTGGAAAATATGGATGACCCATTCCTGTAGAGACCATCTCACCCCTATGGGTAGTTGAACTGCTAAGTACTGTGATGCTAGGACCCCATGCCAGCGTAGCAAGAAACTATCTTGTTGACCTTGCCACACCTTGGTCATCACTAATTGTCTAGCACGCTCGTACCATAACCTCCTCTCGCATAAATCTCGGCCACAATCTATGCATTGATCGAGGTTAGGCCCAACCTGCCAAAGCACCTCAATAGTGCAGCGCATATCGCCCCATGGTTAGCCCCAATCCTAAGAAACAATATGCCTCTCCCTATGGTGAGGGCTTTGGTGACTTCCCATGTGTCTGCTTGTGAATGAATCAGTTTTCCTGTTATTTTGACTAGGCTCATTGAGGAGTGGAGTATCCCACTAATCCACTGGATCCCTATATCCCATAACCATACTGGAGGTCCACAACCCCAAATCCTCTCTTCTTACTATTGTGTTATTTTGTTAGCTGTTGGGACTCCTCTATGCCCTGTTTCTATCTCTTGTAGGTATCCAATAGGTAGACATCGAGCATCAAGAACCTGTGTCGCAAATAATCAATTGCTCTGTGCCTACCAAATCACATAGCAAGATCTATTATTCCAACTCTTGATGATGTGCTCGATTACTATCGGAAGCCTCAGCATCATCCTTCTGCAAGAACTACCATCCCCTGCACCTAATGCTCCCCCAATGCCTCGAGCTATAGAGTTGAAAAAGCAACACAAAACTCCCTCTTGGTCACCTCCCCAAGTGTGAGCCCAGGGGTGGAACATATGCTATCTCAAAAATCAACCACGCCATCCCTAAGCTTGTATTCGTGAACTCATGCACCTACCAAGTGTCTCAACTGGAGAGTCTCCTCTCGGCTCATGACATGAGGCGTCTCATCCAATTGCCTAGGGTGAGCCTGCCAAGCTCTGTTTCCTAAATGGAGTGTCAAGGGGCAACAAACAAACACTCTGCAATTGTAAACAACACCAGAGGAGGATGGGTATGATCAAGAGTCCATCGGAATGCTCAAGAATAATCCTATGGACGACCCCCTCTTTTTCTCAAATCTGTTGATAACCCCCTCAAAGCCCTGTCTCCACTAAACATGGTGGCCCCAGTGCTCAAGAATGTCCTCATCGATCGTAGGTGGGCATCATCTAATGGTACACATAATGCCCCTGTACATAAGTCTCCTAGGAGGCAACACTCCAAGTGCCCGCTACGCCGCATCATCTGCCATTGCATACCACCCAATATCGTCGCCCTCCTCGACATGCCATTGTACACCACAACCTGTCCTGGTACACCACTAGATACTCCCAGCGACAGCTATACCATCCTGTATCATCCTGTGTCCGACTTGTGTCATTTTACCTGTCACTCCCCACATGTACTCAATGCAATGTGAGGCACTCCCACTTCATAGCACAGTCCAACATACTCCGACACACCCCGATGCGTCTCCATGCCCATTTGCGGACCACTGATCCATGTTAGATGCTCCTACCCATCCCTAGATGTGATGGCCTAAAGTTGTGTCCATATGCGTTGGCCCACACCCGGCCTGTGTCATCACCTCCACCGTCGCATCACCATGGTCTTCGATGAGGGGATCTGCCCTCCAAATCCCCCCTGAGGGACCCAAGAAGTGAATCTCTGGAGGCACTAGTAGTGATGCCATTATTGCTCTACTCCTCGGTGTCCTATGTGCCCTACAAAAGTGTGAGGAATCCCCAACTCCATACAAGGCACTGTTTTGTGGCCTGCCAATGCCACTTTCTTCGACAAACTCTTGCCAAGGTACATTGATCATCCTATGCCCCCACATACGGCCAACATGCCGAGACAACTCATGGAGTCTGCCTTCTCCTCTCTCTGCTCGACCTGTCACGAATGTTGTCTAAAACTCTTGTGGGAATATGAGAATGGGAGTGAGTCCAATCATTGGATCTGCCATCCTATTAATACCATGACCAACCCAATCCATGGAGTGGTGGGGAGTCCCACCTGGGTCCCAACAATGATCCAGCCATCGAGCCCCTCTAGAAAATGACAACCTTCGCTGAACTATGATCCCGATCATGGATGTATCCAAAAATTTAGTCAGCCTTATCAGATACCAACTCAATATCTCTTGCAACCCAACCCCATGAGAGGGATCAAATGCAAGAGTCCTTGAGTACATAGCAAGTACATAATGTGAGTGTTGCGCCCTACACAACTCATTTCGCCTTGTCTCACTGGCCCGATCATCATATACAACCTGTCTAGGTAACCCAGCCAATCTCCCTCCAACGTGCAGAAGTAACCTAACAATACTGTAGGCCCCATCTACGGAAGCCTAAATAGAGTTACTATCTAGAAGGACTGCAACTCTATTGGTTTCCTACGCATCTATCTGCTCCTCATCAGTGGCAGGTCCAACAAATGATTGCCCATCCCCCTCTACCATGGGCACAATAGGAGTCATGACTTGTCTCTCCACAAGTAGCTCATCGATCATAACATCCTCATCTAACTCACGCTCCTCAAGGTGCTCTCCATACTGCTATAGGTAACTATTGTCTGAGAACTTTGTCATGAATCTAGGTGCCTTTGTGCCCATCAACACCTCACTAATGGATGTGTCTCGTGGCTCCTCCCTAATCTTATGGGGGTTGTCATCACTTGAAAATCTAGATACGGTCTTGGACACCTCATCAATGAAAGACACCACATCATCAGATGGCTCTATGGGTGTATGCTCCAGTTTCTCCGTCAAGGTGTCAACTGGTGCTATCAAAGAGGTCTCCAACAATGGTGACTCTTGTGTTATACTCGGTATATCGATGTGCTCGTCATGACCTTGCGTACCCTCGGCCTCCTCCTCAGGTCCCTGATGTCTAAAACCAGGTCTCCACCAGTAAGATCGTCTCCTTGACTCACCCTCATCGAGCATAACATCCTCATCTAGCTCACGCTCCTCAAGGTGCTCTCCAAAATGCTATAGGTAACTGTTCTCTGAAAACTCTGTCACGAATCTAGGTGCCTCTGTGCCCATCAAAACCTCACTAATGGATGTGTCTCCTAGATCCTCCCTAATCTGCTAAGGGTTATCATCACTTGAAAATCCGGACACGGTCCTGGACACCTCATCAATGGATACCTCAACAACAAATGGCACCTCATCAACGAAAGACACCACATCATCAGATGGCTCTATGGGTGTATGCTCTAGTTTCTCTGTCAAGGTGTCAATTGGTGCTATCAAAGAGGTCTCCAACAATGGTGACTCTTGTGCTACACTGGGCATATCGATGTGCTCATCATGACCCTACGTACCCTCAGCCCCATCCTCAGGCCCCTTATGTTTAAAACCAGGGCTCCACCAGCAAAATCGTCTCCTTGACTCACCCTCTAACTGCCCTTGGCCTGCCTGCTCCTTTTCAGGAGATCTGGTGCCCTAATTTTGTTGGCTTTCCCCACATGTTGTAGATGGTTGTACTCCCATGGCTTGTGCACCTCTAGTGTCTCCACTGTAAGGACAAGGATGGATCTTGTCAGACACGTTCCTCAACTAAGCCAACCTCTCATTGTTTCAGTGGATTTCACCCCAAAATTCCTGCATACTGAATCTCCCTTGAGCCATGGGTGTTGTACAGTGAAACCTGTCACTATGCATACATGCCCAAATCTCCCATGGTCTCACTGATTACCCGCAACTAGGCCAAGATCATGCTCTGATACCAGTGTGATGTTCTAAAAAGAAAATAACACCGCTAAACAAGCAAAATAGACATGAAACAGAAAAAATTTAGACAACAATTAAAAACCCATAAAATTGCACCAGAACTGCACCAAACTGAGCCATTTTATTATCAAAAGAGAGTACAATGCATGGAATGTGTGCACTTGGCTTGCCAAAGAAAGCTAGACAATCTCAAGTGAGAAAAATGCTGCCCTGATGCAAAGGAAAAACTTCACCTCAATGTTCTGCACTGGCCTTAGAAATTATGCAACTGTTGGCTAGAAGAAACCCATGTTTGAGCTTCCAAAAGCTCAAAAGATTCTGCCAAATTAACCTTGAGCTCTCCACGAAAAACCTAGAAAGAGTTTGGCCTATCTCCAAGCCAAAGTCGAACCCACAAAATGGTGCAAATTCCCCAGCTAACTAACAATTCGCCTTGTTATTAGAATTAAGATTTCAAGCCCAAATATTGCTCGAATGTTTTTGTATAATAGTCAAAGACTCCTCTCAATAAACTCACAAAAACCTAGAAATAGTTTGGCTCGATTTTGTCCTGCCAAAATCAATCCCCAAAAAGACCTACGCCCTCTAGAACTGCTAAAACACACAGATTGTCAATACTCCAGCAAAATCCTCCACAAACACTCTGGAATAGTGTTATCGAAATCGAACCGGTTCTGACAAAATTGGCCGGTCCGATCGGTTTGGAGGCAAAACCAATTTGAACCAGACCTCCAAACCAGAAATGACTAGTTCGGTTCGGACCGGTTCCAACTAGTTCCAAACCAGTTCTGCTAGCCCGCGGGCTCCACGGCCGCGCGGTTAGGCATGCCAAAAAATTGATTTTTTTTCTTTTTTTTTGTTTTATGCTTTTATATTATTTTTCCTAAATTCTAAACCTAATCTAGACCCCCTGCCCCCAAGCTATTTAAACACCCCCACCCCCTATTCTACTCACAATATTCATTCGAGTCTCTTGCATTTCTTGAGCTAAGTTCAATGAGGAGAATTTGAAGAGTTTTTTGCAGGGTTGTTCTGTGGGAGTTTTTTTGCAATATTTGAAGAGTTGATTGGCGTCTTGGATAGCTATTGGGTTGGAATATTTTTCAGTTACTTCAAAGATTTATTTTTTCCTAGATATTTTTGGGTTTTTTTCAGTGGTTTTTGCAGTTGGTGGAAGAATTTTAATTTTTATTTTGTTGGGGCTGCTACATAGCTGATTTTTTCCAAAATATTTAGAGGGTAAATCAAGGAAATTACAACTCTTTTTTTCTTCTATTTTTCTCTAAAAATCAGTTTTCTTTTTTCCCATAAAAATTTAAAACCCCAGTGTTATTATGCAGATTTGTAGGGGCTGCTCTGGAGCTGATTTTGGAGGAGTTTGGAGCTGACTTTCTTTAGAAAATTAAGAGGAAAACACAAGGTATTTTTTTCAACCATTAATGTTCTATTTTTCTTCAAAAAACTATTTTTTTCTTCTCTTAAAATTTTAAAACCCCAATTTTTTTTATGCAGAATTCAAAATTCTAGATTTCTTCTATTTTTTTCACAAACAATTATTGTAATTTGCAGGGTTATTTTGAGAGATTTCATTGGAAAATTTCCGAAGGAGATTTTGGAGCTAATTGAAGAGTTTATTTTCAGCTTGGTTGGAGCTTCTTCTCTTCTCAAAATTTACAGATCTTCTCTAGGTATTTCATTGTTTCTATTACTCTTTTATTTTTCTCTAAAAAAAAATATGTGATAAAATTCTAAAAACCATAGGGTTTTCTATGCAGAATCAATTCTTCCCCATGGCCCCAAAAAACTAGAATGATACAACTTTGGTTCACTGTTATTTAAATGAACAAGGGGTAAAAGTATGCACTATTGTGGGAAAAAAGTTAAAGGTGGGGGGATCCATAGAATCAAAGAACACCTAACACATTGAAGAGGGCAAGTAAAACCTTGTGAAAATGTTTCTGATGATCTCAAAGCAGAGATGCAAAGTTTAATTGAATCCTACAATGAAGAGAAGGGGAAAAACAAAAGACTTAAAAAATATATAGTCAAAAGTCAAAAGGATGATGCCATGTATAGTGACCCTGATTTTGAAGCATAGTGCCCAGTTTTGAAGAATCCTCTAGTTTCCCTTTTAAAGTTGGAGAGGATAGTTCAAGTGGTTTAAACTTGAGGAGGACAACAACCCATAAAGGGATTGACTCCTTCTTTGCACCCCACACCACCCCTGCTTCTCATCCAACCCTTGATGCCAAATGGAAGAAAATAGAGGAGGTTGCATATAAATGCATTGGTAGATGGTGGTATGATGCAGAGATACCTTTTAATGTTACTAATTCTGCATATTATCAACCCATGATTGATGCTATAGCTTCATGTAGAGCAGGCTTCAAAGGCCCTCGCTTTCATGATATCAAGTGGCCACTTTTACAAAATGAGGTCCAAAGAATAGAAGAAAACCTTATAGAGTTCAAGCAATCATTGACCAAAACAAGATGCACAATTATGTTTGATGGATGGAATGATGGTAGATCTCGCACCATACTTAATTTCTTAATTCCTTGTCCAAAAGTTACTATGTTTCTCAAATCTGTTGATGCATCTGATTAGGTGAAAGATGCACAATTGCTATTTCGTCTTTTGGATGAAGTATTTATGGAAGTAGGGGCTGAAAATGTTGTACAAGTTATCGCAGATAATGCTTCTAACTATGTTGTAGCGGGAAAGACGTTAGAGGAAAAACACCCCACCATTTGGTGGTCTCCATGTGTAGCGCATTGTTTGGACCTCATTCTTGAGGATATTGGCAAAATTGAGTGGGTGAAGAAGTGTGTGGAAAATGCAAAATCCATAACCAGGTACATCTACAACCGTTCATGGGTTTTGAACCTTATGAGAAAGCACACAGGGGGTAAAGAGCTTGTTCGATCAGCCATCACACGACTTGCAACCAACTTCCATTTGTTGCCCCTTGGTCAACAAAAAGAAAACTTGAGGAAGATGTTTTCATGTGATCAATGGAATTCATCTCAGTGGAACAAAAGCATAGAAGGGAAACGGGTGGTTGACCAAGTATTTGACAAAATATTTTGGTCAAAGGCAGAGGAGATTGTGCTATTTAGTGAGCCTCTTGTCAAAGTTTTGCAGATGGTGGATAGTGATAAATCTTCTATTGGTTTTGTTTTTGAGGCCATGGATCAGGCCAAGGAACAAATAAAGGTAGCATATGGGGATAAAAGACAAAAGTACATTCCTCTATGGAGAATCATTGTTGAAAGATGTAACAAATAACTCCATAGACCTTGACATGCAGCTGACTGGCTACTACTTAAATCTAAGGTATGTAATTTTGGATTTCAATTCTCATTTCTTATAAGTTATAAGTTTTAACTCTTGCCTTTAGCTTTTAGTTTTGCTGACTTGATGAATATGTTTTTGTTTTCTGAACTTTGAAAGTACCATTACACTACACATTTTGAGGCTGATAGGGAGGTTTTAGGGGGATTGTATAAATGCATTGAGCACATGATCCTAGATTCCACGACTCAAGATCAAATTCATAACAAGCTCTTGAATTTTAGTGAGAGTCTTGGTACCTTTGGAATTTGTAGAGCTATAAGAAATAGAGCAAAGAGTCCCCTAGGTAAAAACTGTTAAATTTGCAAATTCTTATATTAATAATTTACTCGTTTGATTTCAACTTTCAAATTCATTTGCTAATACGTTTTTTCCATCCATTCTTTTTTGCAGCCTATTGGTGGCAACAATTTGGTAGTTAATGCCCTCAATTGCAAAAATTTGCAATTAGAATTTTGAGTCGGACATGTAGTGCTTTAGGGTGTGAGTGGAATTGGAGTGTGTTTGAGCGTATACACACTAAGAAGAGGAACCATTTGGAGCAAAAGCTGTTGAATGACATGGTTTTTGTTCAGTATAACCTTAGGTTTAGGCGTAATCAATTGCTGAATAAAATTGTTGAAACAAGCAACATTGTCTTGGGTGACTTTGATCCAACATCAGAATGGGTTGTGGAGAGTCAACCAACAACATTTGACAATGAAGACCTTTCTTGGTTGGACTTGGACCCATCTCCATAGGATGCAGAGGCAAATATATTAGAAGCACCAGTAGCAGCTTCAGGGCCAAGGGAATTAAGCTGTAATCCCATTGGATACTTGGATGCTACTCATTCTTTAGATGAGGATGATGATTCTGATGATGATTGATGATTTGATCATTGATTTTATACTAAGTCACCGGATTCGTCCTAAACCCCCTGCGAATCCCGAATCTGGCGAATCCGACACGATTCGGCCCGAATTCGTGTCCAAATCACAGGACACGTCGTGTCCGAGGGCGTGTCGCGATTTTAGGACACGTGTCCGGTTTCCAGGACTCGCTAAGCTCAGTGCGGGAAAGAAAAGGGCGTGTTTGCTCATTAATATTTTCATTTGGCAAGTGATT